>OLKM01004623.1:0-21087 GCA_900291075.1 Melanogrammus aeglefinus | reverse complement strand
CTGGAAGACCAGTGACGGAGGCTGCGGTGAAGGAGGAGAGACCACTGAGGAGAGATGAGCGGGACGGAGGAGCAGAGACCCAGCCGGACAACGCAGAGAGGTGCCGCTGCACGGACTACGCAGCCACCTCTGGCCTGATGTCAGCCATGATGATCCTGTCTAACCTGTACTTCCTGTGTCGCTTGGCCATCCTGGCCGTTGTCTACAGCCTGATGGGCGTACACTGATGCTCCGCCCACCAAGCAGCCGAAGAGATTAAAAGCCATCGGTACACTGTCAAGATGCTCGGTGACGAAATACGGTACACAATACAATACAAGCTAAACTCTGTTGGACCCCACGTGGAATACAAAATGAATGCCCCAATGTGCAGGCCTGCCCGGGTCTTGGGAGTGCACATGTAGGCGGGCTCTGAGGGCAGATCCGTGTCGGGCGCCAGGTCTTTGTTTCTGGCTTTCTTGAAACAACCAAGACATCTCACATGCTCCTTGACGTCTTTAACCCTGGGAGCACTAGAGTTAGGGACTAAGGTTAACCCTGGAGCACTGGAGTTGGGACTTAAGGTTAACCCTGGGAGCACTTGGAGTTGGGACTAAGGTTAACCTGGGAGCACTGGAGTTAGGACTAAGGTTAACCCTGGGAGCAACTGGAGTTAGGACTAAGGTTAACCCTGGGGAAGCACTAGAGTTAGGAACTAAGTTAACCCTGGGAGCACTGGAGTTAGGACTAAGGTTATTACCCCTGGGAGCACTGGAGTTAGGACTAAGGTTTAACCCTGGGGTGCACTGGAAGTTAGGACTAAGGTTAACCCTGGGAAGCACTGGAAGTTAGGACTAAGGTTAACCCTGGGAGCACTGGCTCTAGTTATGGAGTTGGTTTCCATTCTGTCTTGTAATGTAAATGTTATATTATTATCCTCCTCTCTCCCCTCCCTCCAGGAGTCAACATCCTGTGTCCATTTGATCACATGGTTATTAGTATCTTCTCTCTCTATCCTCCCCTCCCTCCAGGGGTCATCGTCTTGGTGTTTGTCCTCTGCTGGCTACCGTTCCACATTGGCCGGACTATCCTGTCCTTCTCCCTGGGCTCTACGGTCGGACAGGAAGTGTACCTGGGAACCAACATGGACCAACATCGGCCCTCTGGAAACGTGACGGATGGAAACACAGCCAAGATGGCCGCACGCCCCCTCCCAGAAGGACCACTGAACGAGGTCACGGACGCACACGCCCTACGAGGTCACGGAGAACGACCCTTCAACACAGGAAGGCTGACAGAGCACACAGAGGTAAAGACGGAGGTCCAGACGGAGGTCCAGACGGAGGCCCAGACGGAGGTCCAGACGGAGGTCCAGACGGAGGTCCCGATGGACCCCTACCTGCTCTACCACCTAACTCAGTACTTCAACCTGGTCTCCTTCATGCTGTTCTACCTGAGCGCCGCTGTCAACCCGCTGCTGTACAACCTGATGTCCGGTAGCGGCCATGGTAGACGCGCAGGAGGGTGCGCAGCTTGGGACGCGTGCGCCTCGCGTGGCCTCGTGCACCCTCGCAGCGGCTCGGGGAGCGGCGTGCGCGCTCTGCCCCCGCCCCCCTCCAGCACCACCGTGTGACCCTGGTCTGAGCGAAGGAAGGGCCACTGTCTATTGCTATACAGATAAGATGTAAGAATCAATGGAAGGAATACTTAGCTCTCTAGATGTGTGTGCATATCATTAGTAGGAAAACCTTTACATGTGTTTACAAGTCTGTGTGTGTGTGGTTGTTGCGTTGTGTGTGTGTGTGTGTGTGTGTGATGTTGTGTGTTAAGTGTGTGTGTGTGTGTGTGTGTGTGTGTGTGTGTGTGTGTGTGTGTGTGTGTGTGAAGTGCTCTTACATCTTCGTTACAGGGCTATATTCTTGGAATTGATGCCATCAGGCAAACGGCTGAATGTTTTGGTGTGTATTGCACATTACACACTGTGATATGTCAGAAGTTGATATTAATGTTTTCATTAGAGTCTCTGGTTCTCGGGAGCACAATCCCGTTCAGCGAAGCCAGCAGCAGGGACCACAATCAACCTCGTGGAGAGGTACATGTCATACTAACACTCAGAGGTACATGTCATACTAACACACAGAGGTACATGTCATACTAACACACAGAGGTACATGTCATCCTAACACTCAGAGGTACAGGTCATACTAACACTCAGAGGTACAGGTCATACTAACACACAGAGGTACATGTCATACTAACACACAGGGGTACATGTCATACTAACACACAGAGGTACAGGTCATACTAACACACAGAGGTACAGGTCATACTAACACTCAGAGGTACAGGTCATACTAACACTCAGAGGTACAGGTCATACTAACACACAGGGGTACATGTCATACTAACACACAGAGGTACATGTCATACTAACACACAGAGGTACATGTCATACTAACACACAGGGGTACATGTCATACTAACACACAGAGGTACAGGTCATACTAACACACAGGGGTACATGTCATACTAACACACAGAGGTACAGGTCATACTAACACTCAGAGGTACAGGTCATACTAACACACAGAGGTACATGTCATACTAACACACAGGGGTACATGTCATACTAACACACAGAGGTACAGGTCATACTAACACTCAGAGGTACATGTCATACTAACACTCAGAGGTACATGTCATACTAACACACAGAGGTATAGGTCATACTAACACTCAGAGGTACATGTCATACTAACACTCAGAGGTACAGGTCATACTAACACTCAGAGGTATACATGCCACTACAGTCCTTTAATATTCAACCGTAGGGGAAGGTATCGTTTGATGAGGACTTGGATCTGTTCTGTCTGATTGAATAGTGGTGTGGCCGTGGTCTACATTTTACGAGATGGTAAAGGGTGGATATTTCTACTCATCTGAATGCAATGTCTTTGGCCTCACAGGGACAGCTCTACATGACCAGAGTAAACTACAAACTCGTTCCTCTGAACCCCGGTGTCCCAAAGTCAATGGTCAACTGAACGAGCCACTCTTTATATATTTGGTCATTTAAAACTATTTTTATATAGATATTAATAAATGTCTTGTACTGTGTCGAAAGACATTGCTTCTGTATTTAATCACTCATACTCTTACTACTATTTTAAATAAGCAATGCCTTATAAGGAAGGCAGTATGCAAGCGTATAATATACAGGCCTATTATAACTAGAATCAATTATAAAATGTACAAAATAATGACATTCACTTCTATGGAAAGGAAGATATTTTTAAAGGCAATAAATACTGTTGCTAACAGTAATTATAACAGTGCTGCTATGAATCCATTGAGTTTACAATAACCCTTAACATGCAGGTCAACTACGGCCTATATAATCCACAGTGTGTAACCGACCGAGGGGCGGAGTGATACCGAGGCACTCCGTCTAGTGCTGCGTTCAAGACAACTCAGAACTCAAAGAAAGGATAAATTCCGAGTTGTCTCGAACCCGGAACCTGGAAAGAAACATGTGGAATATATCCAGTATACATATAAGGAACATATGTCGCCTTCATCATTCACTCGTTTAATTTAGTTTAGTTTCGTTTCCGGTTCCAGCAGAGGACAAACACCTACAGACCAGGAACCAACGAGAACTAAAAGACAACCATTAAGTGATTATCTAAGGATGGATCCGACCAGAAGTAACTAAAAGATACCCAGAAAAACTTAATCTGAGGATGGATCCCGACCAGGGCGATGGACCGGGGGTCGGGGGGCTGGAGGAGGACCAGGGCGATGGACCGGGGGTCGGGGGGCTGGAGGAGGACGGAACGGCGGCACCGCAGCCCCCGGCGGGGAGCGGCAGGTGGGCTGATGATCCTCACTTATCTTCATTATAGCTCATTATTATACCTCATTATTATAACTATTCATGTTCCTTCACGTCTCCTCCAGGCCGGAGTCCTGTCTGGATCGCTCCGATAACGACGCTCATGAATTCGTAACATTCAGACCGTCGTCTCTTCCAGGTGACTCCTTGTCATCCAAATGACTGCTGCTGTAATAATAATAATATAATAGAGGTTACTGTTTAACTGTTGATTTTAGACACTGTTAAAAGGCCAGCTGTGTAATCATCCTTTAATCACCTTCCCACCTTTAATGTTTTAACTTCTTCTCTTATTGTGGTTTATACTCATATTATGTGCTTTTACTCATGCACATTTTATAACGGTTGTTTCTAAAAAATGGTAGTATCAAATATGTTCAAGACTATCAGTCTTGATTGTGCTGAACGATCACTGAGCACACTGTGTTGGGAACACTGGTGTGTGTACAGGTCTTTATCTGATGGTTCTTTCCCTGTTGGGAACACTGGTGTGTGTACAGGTCTTTATCTGATGGTTCTTTCCCTGTTGGGAACACTGGTGTGTGTACAGGTCTTTATCTGATGGTTCTTTCCCTGTTGGGAACACTGGTGTGTTTACTGGTCTTTATCTGATGGTTCTTTCCCTGTTGGGAACACTGGTGTGTTTACTGGTCTTAATGGTTCTTCCCCAGAGCAACACTACGCCCCAGACACCTCAGAGCCGGTCAGCAGCGGCCTGCGGACGCTCTCTGAGCTGCTGTCCTGGGGGAGGAGCTCTGCCAGCCCCCTAGACGTGGCCACCGTGCCCCTCGCTGGGCGGGACCCCCCGCTGGCGACCAGCGGCCAGCGCACCCTGGTGTCACATGACATGATGGGGGGTTACCTTGACGACAGGTGGGACCGGTCAGCTCTTTAGTTCAGAGGCTGCTCTGTTAATTCATAGAGGAAGAAGACTCGCGTACAAAGGCTTTGTTAAGGATTTAAATAAGTTAACATTTCTACGAGACTAGGTGGATGTTATTATTTCTATTCTTATTAGGGGTCCTACAAAATCGTAGGAACCTTATTAATAGTATCAAAGTTATTATTATTATTATCACTACTTTTGTTAACCATTAACCCTCTATTATTCTTAATATATTCTTCCTGAGAAATTTAGCAATATCTAAAAAATGACATGGTCCAAAGTTGTGCATTTTGGCGGGCTTGTAGAACTTGTACAATGGGGAAGGGAATACCAGAAGGGGCAAATTGGCCTTAAGTGGAGCTATTTGGATTTGATGCAATGACCACAAGCTGGCCGAAGGCTCACAGTCACGGCCTGAGGTCATAAAAGCTGCTTGGCCCGCCTGTAGCAGGTTAGCCTTCACCATACACTCTGAACAAGTGTAGCAATTGACCAGAGAAGGCCGAGATATACATTTATTTGTAAAATACAAATGTGTGACATTTAAACAGCTAAAGGCTTGGCTACAATGGCTCCCATAGTATACCCATTCCAAATTTCATGCCTATATCTTTTATTTGTTTGGAGTTGGTCTAGCCTTGGCCTCTCTCCAATGCTACCTGGGCCTTAAAGGGATACACACATCTTTCTCTGAAGTCTGTTTTGATGGATTTTGCTTTGTTTACTTTAGAACATCATTGGTGATGATTTTGACAGGCTGACTTCCGGTAAATCTGTTTTAAAGGCATAGCGAAGCCATCTTACCATCCCCACCTAGCTCAGGTATGGAAGACTCCTCCTCAGATTCTCTCTCCTCTGCCCATGGCACCACGTCCCTGTGATGTGGTGCAGGAGCGTGCAGACATGAGACGGGGTCGCAGGTTAGATTCCGACCCAGGCCATTGTGAGATGAGGGTACTTTGATGTGTGCGATAGGCCAGGCTCACCATTGGTTGCCATCATGGACTCCAGGGCAGGGGAATGGGCTCTGGCTCTGAGCCAATTGTAAACCAGCTGGTCTAAGAGCATGTGCTGCCGGGAGGCGTGTCCTCACGATGTGATTGGTTCCTTTAAGGTTCGTCCAGGGGACGGAGTCGGAGGCACCCTATGCCTTTTACCACTGGCAGCACATCGACATCTTCAACTACTTCACTCACAACCTGGCGACCGATCCCGCCGGCCGTGTGGACCAACGCGGCTCATCGGCACGGGGTGCTGGTGATCGGTGGGTGTTTAGGGAGTTACGGTTCACATGCACCCTGCACATGCTCTTTATATTTAGAATTATTATCTTTTTCAAGTTGGACACCAAGCTAAATGATTGTCTGGTGTCTTCCAGGGACGTTCATCACTGAGTGGACGGAAGGCGCCGCGGTGTGTGAGGCATTCCTCAAAGACGAAGAGTCTTACCGGCAGGTCGCCGACAGGCTGGTTCAGATCAGCCACTATCACGGCTTCGACGGCTGGCTCATCAACATCGAGAACAGCCTCAGTGTGAGTAGCGGGGGGTGACAGTTAATGAGGAAGGGGACTCGCTTAGCTAAACCTCCAACTTAGAGACAAGCGTTGAACCTAAAGGCCTTCCTCAGGAAGTGGCTGTGAGGAACACGCCTCTCTTCCTGCGCTACCTGACGGACCAGATGCACCTGCGGCGGACCGGCAGCCTGGTGATCTGGTACGACAGCGTTCTGGAGGACGGGAAGCTGGAGTGGCAGAACGAGCTGAACACACGCAACAGGTGAGGAACATGAGACCATGGACACAACAGGTGAGAAGGGTGAGACCATCAACACAACAGGTGAGAAGGGTGAGACCATGGACAGCCTTATACCCCCAGCCTTATACCCCCAGCCTTATACCCCCAGTCTTATACCCCCAGCCTTATACCCCCGGCCTCAGTCCTCGGCCTTTGAGGAGTTCTGCATATGGACGATGAACTTGTTTTCTGTTTTCTCAGGATGTTTTTTGATGCCTGTGACGGTTTGTTCACCAACTACAACTGGACGGAGAGCAGCCTAGAGGCCATGGGCTCCATGGCTGCTGAGGACGGGGCCCTCGCGGGCCGGCGGGCCGACGTGTACGTGGGGGTGGACGTCTTCGCCAGGGGGGAGGTTGTCGGGGGCATGCTGGACACGAACAAGGTGCTCATGAGATAAGACAGACTTTATTGACCTGGAGGCAAACGGAGTGTTGGTGTCTTTAAAGTGGGGCAGTGTAGTGCGGTGGATGTAGTAGACTTTCATATGATGGTTGAATTAATGGTTCACCTCTCGTTTGCAGGCGCTAAAACTCATTCGGAAACACAACTTCTCAGCGGCCATCTTCGCCCCGGGCTGGGTGTACGAGAGTATTCCTGATAAGACCAGCTTCCGCCTCCACCAGGACAAGTGAGATCCCTCTGCCCTGAAACACGGAACCAGCTTTAGTCCTCCTCTGAAACACTGAACCAGCTTTAGTCCTCCTCTGAAACACTGAACCAGCTTTAGTCCTCCTCTGAAACACTGAACCAGCTTTGGTCCTCCTCTGAAACACTGAACCAGCTTTGGTCCTCCTCTGAAACACTGAACCAGCTTTGGTCCTCCTCTGAAACACTGAACCAGCTTTGGTCCTCCTCTGAAACACTGAACCAGCTTTGGTCCTCCTCTGAAACACTGAACCAGCTTTGGTCCTCCTCTGAAACACTGAACCAGCTTTGGTCCTCCTCTGAAACACTGAACCAGCTTTAGTCCTCCTCTGAAACACTGAACCAGCCTTAGTCCTCCTCTGAAACACTGAACCAGCTTTAGTCCTCCTCTGAAACACTGAACCAGCTTTAGGCCTCCTCTGAAACACTGAACCAGCTTTGGTCCTCCTCTGAAACACTGAACCAGCTTTGGTCCTCCTCTGAAACACTGAACCAGCTTTAGTCCTCCTCTGAAACACTGAACCAGCTTTAGTCCTCCTCTGAAACACTGAACCAGCTTTAGTCCTCCTCTGAAACACTGAACCAGCTTTAGTCCTCCTCTGAAACACTGAACCAGCTTTAGTCCTCCTCTGAAACACTTGAACCAGCTTTAGTCCTCCTCTGAAACACTGAACCAGCTTTAGTCCTCCTCTGAAACACTGAACCAGCTTTAGTCCTCCTCTGAAACACTGAACCAGCTTTAGTCCTCCTCTGAAAACACTGAACCAGCTTTAGTCCTCCTCTGAAACACTGAACCAGCTTTAGTCCTCCTCTGAAACACTGAACCAGCTTTAGTCCTCCTCTGAAACACCTGAACCAGCTTTAGTCCTCCTCTGAAACACTGAACCAGCTTTATAGTCCTCCTCTGAAACACTGAACCAGCTTTAGTCCTCCTCTGAAACACTGAACCAGCTTTTAGTCCTCCTCTGAAACACTGAACCAGCTTTAGTCCTCCTCTGAAAACACTGAACCAGCTTTAGTCCTCCTCTGAAACACTGAACCAGCTTTAGTCCTCCTCTGAAACACTGAACCAGCTTTAGTCCTCCTCTGAAACACTGAACCAGCTTTAGTCCTCCTCTGAAACACTGAACCAGCTTTAGTCCTCCTCTGAAACACTGAACCAGCTTTAGTCCTCCTCTGAAACACTGAACCAGCTTTAGTCCTCCTCTGAAACACTGAACCAGCTTTAGTCCTCCTCTGAAACACTGAACCAGCTTTAGTCCTCCTCTGAAACACTGAACCAGCTTTAGTCCTCCTCTGAAACACTGAACCAGCTTTAGTCCTCCTCTGAAACACTGAACCAGCTTTAGTCCTCCTCTGAAACACTGAACCACCTTTGATTCAGTGACTACTGGTTGGTGCTGGTGTAATCAACGGTCTCCAGTGACTGGTGTGTACTGGGTGGGGCAAGTTTAATCAAAGGTCAGTCCCTCCAGGATTTTGCGATGTTGCGATTTGCAATTTCAACCAATCACCGTGAATTCAGAGCGGTGTCGCAATTTTAACCAACCACCGCAACTTTCCCGCAAATTTGATCAGCGGGGTCGTCTTGAACTGACGTCGACAAACTACCTTCCGCCTTACTTCCGTGTTTACTACGATCAAGCGATTCAAGCATTCATGCGCGTCCAACGTTTCCCACTTGCCGACCAAAATAACTGCGAAAGATTACGAAAAGCAGTATCCTGGTATTCTACATGAAAGAGGGGGAAAATTATTTTGCACTGCATGCAACATTGTGGTGGAACACACAATAAATAAATCTTCCATTGATAAGCATCAGGCATTTTAGGCCGCAACAATCTCGAAAAAGGCCCGCGAAATCCTGGAGGGTCTGAAAGGTCTCCAGTGACTGGTGTGGACTGGGTGGGGCTGGTTCCATCAGAGTTCTCCAGTGACTGGTGTGGACTGGGTGGGGCTGGTTC
The DNA here is from genome assembly GCA_900291075.1 of Melanogrammus aeglefinus. Classification (NCBI taxonomy): domain Eukaryota; kingdom Metazoa; phylum Chordata; class Actinopteri; order Gadiformes; family Gadidae; genus Melanogrammus; species Melanogrammus aeglefinus. The sequence continues at coordinate 11,920 of OLKM01004623.1, read as the reverse complement.
CATCAGAGTTCTCCAGTGACTGGTGTGGACTGGGTGGGGCTGGTTCCATCAGAGTTCTCCAGTGACTGTTGTGTGGACTGGGTGGGGCTGGTTCCATCAGAGTTCTCCAGTGACTGGTGTGGACTGGGTGGGGCTGGTTCCATCAGAGTTCTCCAATGAATGGTGTGGTTTCAGGTTCTGGGCGCTGCTGTCGGAGTGGCTGGAGCCCCATCGTTCCACCACACCTCTCCCCTTCGTCTCATCCTTCTGTCAGGGCTTTGGGAAGGCCCTCTACTGGAGGGGCCAGGTAGGGCACAACGACACAATAAGAGCTAACCCTCTACTGGGGGGCGTGGTCATTCTCAGTCTAGGGTCAGGGTGATGATGGGCGTGGTCATTCCCTGGTTAATAAGACTCTCCCTCTAGCTGGAGAAGAGGGGCGGCTGGTTCAACCTCAGCGCCCAGGAGCTGCAGCCGCTGTACGGCCAGGAGGCCCTGAGGGCGGGGGGCCCCCCGGAGGAGGAGGGTGGGGGGCCAAGAGCCCCCCCGGAGGAGGAGGGCGGGGTGCTGAGGGGCCCCCCGGAGGAGGAGGGTGGGGTGCTGAGGGCGAGGGGCTGCCCGGAAGAGGCCTGGAGCGGGGGCAGCTCCCTGCTACTGGAGGGGCAGCTGGCTGCCGCCGGGCCCCCTGGAGTCGGGTTCAGGTGGGTGTCTCTGCATCACAAGGGGGGGCCCTTCAGCCTCCTATTGGCCTTCGTTCTCTCTCTCCCTCCCTCCCCCTCATGCTCTCTCTCTCCCCCCCTCCCCCTGATGTTGTCCCCCCCCTATGTTCTCTCTCTCCCTCCCTCCCCCTTATGGTGTCCCCCCTCATGTTCTCTCTGCCCCCTTCCCCCTCAGGGTCTTCTCCCTCCAGCTCCCCCTCAGGTTGTCCTCCCCCCATATTCTCTCTTCTCTCCCCCTCCCCCTCATGTTTGTTGTCCCCCCTCATGTTCTCTTCTCTCCCCCCTCCCCCTCAGGGTCTTCTCCCTTCAGCTCCCCCTCTCCCCCGTGTCTCTGATGATGCTGGTCTTCAAGTCTTCAGTCGGAGTCAGCGTCTCACCGGAGTTACGCTGGATTAAAGACAAAACGATAGGTGTGTGTGTGTGTGTGTGTGTGTGTGTGTGTGTGTGTGTGGTGTGTGTGTGTGTGTGTCAAAAGAGCTTGGGGGTAGGGTGTTGTCTCATTGCCCTGCGGTGTCTTCGTGAGGGTTTCAGTTCCAACGACTTTGTTTTGAACAGTATCACCGCCGGTGCATTATTTATCTTAATTTTTTGTACCTGATGGAAGTATCTTTTCTTTCCCTACGGGAGTTTTGTACTTTGATGCACACTTTGATGCATAATATTTAAACAATAATTATAAATAGATAGTAATACATTTATATATATATTCTGCTCTTGCTCTCGGTTAGGTTAGCTTAGCTTAGCAGATAAGACCTAAACATGGAACGGTTTAGGCCTTTGATAAGGTTCCTTGTTTACTTCCAAACTTGTAAAACTGTAAAAACATACAAAACATGAATTTACAATCTGCTCGTGTAAATGAATATACAATATAGAAAGCTACGATAAGCTAAGCAATAGCATTAAACAAAAGAGTATCCATTAACATCAGACTTTGTAATCCCGCTAGGTTCAATGCTAATTTTACACTAATTCAATGGGAAATGTTACCGCGATTACAACTGACGATTTATAAGTAAACCTAATCACTCCGAAATTAAACAAACGTAATTGTTAAGCCAAAAAAATTATTCTAATTAATGCTTGAAGCATTAATACTCCCGGACTAAGTCTTTCTCTGGACAAACAAAAGGAGAAGGAACGGACATGCTGTGCTCTCTGGAATGTTGCGTTAAACTAGGTAACACGGTAACTATGGTAACACAGGAGGCCAAACACAACTCACTTATGCAATGCCATCTTCAACCACTAGCAAAAACAAGATGTTGGCACAGAACAAGATATAGATAGATAGATAGATAGATAGATAGATAGATAGATGGACACACACACACACACACACACACAGTGGGGCAAAAAAGTATTTAGTCAGCCACCAATTGTGCAAGTTCTCCCACTTAAAAAATCGAGAGGCCTGTAATTTTCATCATATGTAAACCTCAGCTATGAGAGATTAAAGGAAAAAAAAATTCCAGAAAATCACATTGTCTGATTTTTTTTAAGAATTTATTTGCAAATTATGGTGGAAAATAAGTATTTGGTCACCTACAAACCAGCAAGATTTCTGGCTGTCACAGACCTGTAACTTCTTCTTTAAGAGGCTCCTCTGTCCTCCACTCATTACCTGTATTAATGGCACCTGTTTGAACTCCTTTATCAGTATAAAAAGACACCTGTCCACAACCTCAAACAGTCACACTCCAAACTCCCACTATGGCCAAGACCAAAGAGCTGTCAAAGGACACCAGAAACACAATTGTAGACCTTCACCAGGCTGGGAAGTCTGAATCTGCAATAGGAAAGCAGCTTGGTGTGAAGAAATCAACTGTGGGAGAAATTATTAGGAAATGGAAGACATACAAGACCACTGATAATCTCCCTCGATCTGGGGCTCCACGCAAGATCTCACCCTGTGGGGTCAAAATGATCACAAGAACGGTGAACAAAAATCCCAGAACCACACGGGGGGACCTAGTGAATGACCTCCAGAGAGCTGGGACCAAAGTAACAAAGGCTACCGTCACTAACACACTATGCTGCCAGGGACTCAAATCCTGCAGTGCCAGACGTGTCCCCCTGCTAAAGCCAGTGCATGTCCGGGCCCATTTGAAGTTTGCTAGAGAACATTTGGATGATCCAGAACAGGATTGGGAGAATGTCATATGGTCAGATGAAACCAAAATAGAACCTTTTGGTAAAAACTGAACTCGTCGTGTTTGGAGGAGAAAGAATGCTGAGTTGCATCCAAAGAACACCATACCTACAGTGAAGCATGGGGGTGGAAAACATCATGCTTTGGGGCTGTTTTTCTGCCAAGGGACCAGGACGTCTGATCCGTGTTGACGGAAAGAATGAATGGGGCCATGTATCGTTGAGATTTTTGAGTGAAAAACCTCCTTTCCATCAGCAAGGACACTGTGAAGATGAAACTTGGCTTGGGACTTTCAGCATGACAATGACCCCCAAACACACCGCCCGGGCAAACGAAGGAGTGGCTTCGTAGGAAGCATTTCAAGGTCCTGGAGTGGCCTAGCCGGTCTCCAGATCCCAACCCCATAGAAAATCTTTGGAGGGAGTTGAAAGTCTGTTGTTGCCCAGCGAAGAAGGCCCAAAAAACATCACTGCTCTAGAGGAGATCTGCAAGGAGGAATGGGCCAAAATACCAGCAGCAGTGTGTGAAAACCTTGTAAAGACTTACAGAAAACGTTTGACCTCTGTCATTGCCAACAAAGGGCATGTAACAAAGTATTGAGATGACCTTTTGTTATTGACCAAATACTTATTTTCCACCATAATTTGCAAATAAATTCTTTAAAAATCAGACAATGTGATTTTCTAGATTTTTTTTTCATTTTGTCTCTCATAGCTGAGGTATACCGATGACGAAAATTACAGGCCTCTCTCGTCTTTTTAAGTGGGAGAACTTGCACAATTGGTGGCTGACAATACTTTTTTGCCCCAATGTATAATATATATATATATATATTAGTGCTGGGGGAAAAACAATGCAGGTACAAAGCATCATGGTCTTACTGCTGCCAATGAGCGAATGGACTACCTGTTGAACTCTGCTTTGTGTTTCCTCCCCTGGCCAGAGGTCACAGGTCGCCCTGCGGCCCTCGAGGCCTCGGACCCCGTGGTCAGGACCCTGGACCGGCTTAGTGGAGGCTGGGGCCGCGCCGGATGGACCGTCCGGTGGGTGGTGGTGGATGATCTCATGCAGTCTAGGGCCCGGGTTAGCCCTAGAACGGGAATGCCAGCGTTAGCCCTAAAACGGGAATGCCCGGGTTAGCCCTAGAACGGGAATGCCAGGGTAAGCCCTAGAACGGGAATGCTAGGGCTAACCCGGGACCCTTTGTCTGATGGTCTGTGCCCGGGGCCCCTCTAGGTGCTACCGCCTGGAGCTCCAGGACTGTGAGCTGAGAGAGGTCTTGGTCTGGGTGCAGAGGGAGCAGCCCAACGACGTGACCTTCTCCTGCCGCCTGGGGGAGGTGATGGTGAGACACTGAGCCGCACAGCACCATGAGGAACGCTGGCTGGGCGGGGAGCATGCCCCGGTAGGATAAGGGGACAGGAAGTAGGAAGTCCTTCACTAGACACAGGGGCCTCGTTTCAGCCGACCCCGGGGAAGTTGGTTGTGTAGAAGTGACGTTTCTGACCACCTGTTAACCTCCAGGTCCTGGACCAGGCCGGCCTTCAGGCCCCCAGCGAGGCGGTCCAGGGGGTCTGCATCGAGGACGTGGTGTGGCACCGGGGCCTCGGCGGGCCCTCGGGCCCCGGGTCCCTGCGCCTCAGCGCCACGCTGCGCTGGAGCTACCCCCCCCGGCTCTGGCGCTACTTCCGCCTGTCGTGGCGGCGGCTGAGGGGCCCGGGGCCCCGCGTCCAGGCCGGGCCCCCGGTGCTGCTGGGCCGGGCTTACTCCACCCTGTTCCGCCTGACGGAGCTGGAGGTCCCGGGGCCCCCCGCCAGGGTGGAACTGACAGTGGAACCCGTCCTCAAGGAGGGGCTCCTGGTCCCCGAGGGCCTCTGGGGCCGGCGGAGCCTGAGCTACTCTGGACCAGTGGAGACCAGTGCAGACCAGTAGAGACCATCTAACCGGCTCTACACTGGACCAGTGCAGACCAGTAGAGACCATCTAACCGGCTCTACACTGGACCAGTGCAGACATCTAACCTGGCCTGGAGGACCAGTAACTATATTGAAGCCAGTCCTAGCCTGAAGAGGACGGGGACAGCTGGATGGAGACCTCCGCCTGCAGAGCTACATGAGGTTTCCCTGGAGGGGATATCCTATTAATGCATCTCGCTGAAACATGTTCATGAACCATCTGTCGCAGATAGAACCTAAATATTTACTGTAAAATGCTTTATGAAATAAAACATCAGTCCTCTTAAGAATTTAGTTTTAATTTGAGAACCATTTGTTCTAAATAAGAATAAATCACTTCACTTAGGAAACAACTGCCTTTATTGTTTACAACAGCCATAATAAACAAATATCCCTCAACGTGGTTACAGTTCAGGGTAAACAAGATTGTCAAAGAGCACTTTCAGGAAAGTAGCGTCAGCACTGCCGAGTCACCATCTTCAGAGTCAGCACTGCCGAGTCACCATCTTCAGAGTCAGGACTGCCGAGTCACCATCTTCAGAGTCAGGACTGCCGAGTCACCATCTTCAGAGTCAGGACTGCCGAGTCACCATCTTCAGAGTCAGGACTGCCGAGTCACCATCTTCAGAGTCAGGACTGCTGAGTCACCATCTTCAGCAGCTGCAGAGCCATGGCGCCCTGGTCGGAGGGAATCTAGAGGGACACCATTAGGACGTTGGCCATACAGCCATCTCCCCAAATGCACAAACAGGGCTTTGCCCATAAAAGGTTTGTCTATCTGTTACCCAAGGCAGCTCTAAAGCCCCCCCCTACCATGTGGCCCCGCCTTCAGGATCCAGTAGAAGGAGAAGTTCCTGTAGCGCTTGTAGAAGGCTCCGGTGGTCCCAGGGGCCGCTGGGTCGTCCAGGGGCGTCCACCTCAGGCCCTTATAGGTGGGGAGCCCCTCCCAGGCCAGAGAGTTCACCCAGCGCTCCTGACCTGCGGACAGTCACCGGTCAGATGCAACAAGAACTGGACCCTAACCCCAGCGGGGCGAGGAGGCTCCTAGCGCGGGGCGAGGAGGCTCCTAGCGCGGGGCGTGAGGAGGCTCCTAGCGGGGCGAGAGGAGGCTCCTAGCGCGGGGCGAGGAGGCTCCTAGCGCGGGGCGAGGAGGCTCCTAGCGGGCTGTGAGGAGGCTCCTAGCGCGGGGCGAGGAGGCTCCTACCCATGGTGTCCACGATGAGGTCCAGCTGCCCGTTGTAGACGCTCACGTTGACCCCGGCCACCAGAAAGCTGGGTCCACCAGCGCGCACCACACCGGCCTCATGAAGTCTCCCGCCCATGAGAGCTGAACACCTCCTCCGCCTGGCTTGCCCGTGAACACACACACACACACACACACAACACACACACACACACACCACACACACACACATCACACACACACACACACACACACACACACACTTTATAGAAGTACGTACGTGAAATGGCCGCCATGAGCATTAATGATTTAACAACCAATCACAGCCCAGCCGTTGGACCGAGCTCCAGCGCTTGGTGTCCTACCTCCCCAGGTGACGTTGAGAGGGATCAGCCCCAGCTTGTCCCGGATCTCCCCGTTCATCAGCTGGACCAGAGACTGTCTATGGAGCGGGCGGATGTGGCGCCGGGCGAGCAGAGCTGTCAACAACGGGAACAGTTAGATGGACAGACAGCTGTCACCACAACGGGGAACAGTTAGCAGACGGACAGACAGCTGTCACCACAACGGGGAACAGTTAGCGGACGGACAGACAGCTGTCACCACAACGGGGAACAGTTAGCGGACGGACAGACAGCTGTCACCACAACGGGGAACAGTTAGGCGGACGGACAGACCAGCTGTCACACACAACGGGGAACAGTTAGCAGACGGACAGACAGCTCGTCACCAACAAATGGGGAAACAGTTTAGCAGACGGACAGACAGCTAGTGTGAGTGCGCCCTGTGTATGCTGAGCATGTTGGAGCTGGCTTTAGGGAAGGTTTCATATCTTCGACCCAAGACATGCCAAAGTCACAGGATTGTTGTTATTATATTGCTAGTTGTTTCTCTGCCGCTCGGTAAATTCATGGTCATATGTTTGACACCTATTCATTCTTGAATGACAAGGGGTGAAGACAAGACATTTTAAAATCGGACAGGGACCACCTTTTGTTTCTACAGAGGCTGTCCAATTCATCTGATGAGAAATATGCATCTGCTTTCTAGAAGAATCCATAAATAGACCATTTCAGAGTCGTACCAATAGAGTCCTCCTTTGCCAGTGAAGAGAGTTCCTCGTCCGGCTCTTTGGTCAGGATGTTGTAGAAGTTCACTCCATTTGTGTTCTGCAAGCAGATGGAAACAATGAGGCACTGGGTTGCACGTTGCGCTGTCGCTTCCAGGTCCTCAAACCAAACCTGCTCTATGACGCTCTCTGCAACAGACCACAGCTTCCGTTGGCCTTTTGTGGAAGGCTCTTGCTCCTCCCACCGCCTCTTCCTCACAGCCTCTGCAGCCGCCCTGACCTCCAAGGAGGCCGTAGTCCGTCTTAGCAGGGACTGGACCACAGACTCCTCGTTAGGGGTGGCCAAAAAATGGGATTCATACTAGAGTCGCGATCTCTCATTTACTACGATTGGAATTTTTTTATAAAAAGGCCCGCAAAATCGATTTTTAATTTCAGTTTGTTTTTATTTAAGCGACTGAGACATATTTAATGTTTGGGAGATGCAAACAGTTGTGTTCCACATGATATATTTTGATACACTGCAGACACATATCCCCTGTGAAATGAAAATGCATCTTGTTCAACTGTTACCATTTTTATTTATACAAGGAAGCACCTTTATTTTGTGTTCCAACTTTATTTTATAGCCATCTTTCTGAGAGTACCAGTCGGTTGGTCCCACACGGTGGAGAAAGGCACTGGCTCTAGAGTTTAAAAGGCAGCAATGTTATAACTTGTGCATTTTTGTTTATACAGAGACTTTGTATTACTGTTAAGCAATGTGTGTATTGTGCTTTTATGCAACACATTCCATCTAAACATGGAATAAAATGTTTAAAACTACTAATATACATGTGTGAAAAAAGACACGTTTAATGTCTGCGTTTGTCATTCTGTCTTGGAAAGCAGACTGGAGCAGATCATGAGGACCCTTTGCACACCTGAAGACTGACGCAGGAATCATTATGAATCAAATCATTTTGAATCCAATCGTAGCCCCACAAATAGGAATTGAATCGTGAGATAGTAAAAGATTCCCACCCCTACTCATTATGGGTGGAACACTGTTCACTCTTTAAAGATTAAAAATGGAAATGGGGAACTCAGAGTGGAGGACGATGAAACGGGGACGAGGGAAACTATTTGTCAAATTAATGAAGATGTTCCGCCGTTTATTATCGGGAGCAGATCAGTCCAACTGGCAGTGGGAAAGCATCCATTGGGCGCTGGGGACAGTTGAGCTGACAAACCCCTGCAGACGTATATAATGTACAATAAGAGTTGTACTAGTGATGTGTCAACAGATTCAAGTCAAGAATAAGACGTCCATCAATAGCTTACTGTGCTGTAGAGATATGGACCCCAGGTTAGCACCGAATCTGTAAGGAGAGAAGAGTCGTGACTCAAGGGAACACAAGACGAGCTTTCAGCCTCCGCCTCCACAACTCTTCTGTAGTTGAGCGTCGAAGCTATCCTAGCACTGAAGCTAAAAGTACAGTCGCTCAAGAGTGCAATCAGCTTCCATCTGACCCAGGAGGAAGCCAGTTCCAATTCAGAATACAGTTAATGTTGTAGAAACGTTAAAAGGACCACCAAAGATCTCACTCACAGGCAGCAACATGCCTAATTTCTTTGTGTGCATGTCAAATGGTGTATCTAATTCTACTGGTTTACTCTCTCTCTACTTTTACTCTCTCTCTCTCTCTCTCTCTCTCTCTCTCACACACATAAACCACATGTCCAACGATTTTCTGAAAGCTGACTATGTGTTCTGAGATCTGCATGTTATTCCTGATTGGTCACATGGACCAGTACAGGGAGATGTCCATGGACCAGTCCGGGGACCAGTCCGGGGACCAGTCCGGGGACCAGTCCGGGGACCAGTCCGGGGACCAGTACGTACCTACAGGTGAGATCCAGGAGTCTCCCAGGGCCACGCCGACAAATTTGCACTTGACAGAACCTTGAGTAACAGCCTGTGGGGAGAAAGAGTCCAATACAACATCAATGTTCAAAATGATGTTCCGAGAATCAAGATATCTTCAACCACCACCTCCACCCAAGAGCCACAACTCTCAACATTGCAAGAACTTCCCTGCACTTTTAGTATTTCTCAGTTTCAGGAAAGCAGATATAAAAAAAAAGTTAGTTATTGAAACTCTTTTCTTGACATCTGAAACCAAGAACTCTGGTATGCCCATGTCTGACCTAACCGACTCCGTCACCCCGGTCTCCATGCACCATGGTAACCCCATCATCTAACCCCGGCAGCCAAGCTCCATGGATGGAGAGGATTCAGGGGGGACCCTGGCCCTTGCTCAGCAGAGGTTCGGCTCTACCACACGAAGAACAGTCATCACGAGCCCCTCATGTGGAGCACACGTCGGAGTACCTTTGACCAGCTCCACTGAGATGGCAGCGGCCAATCTCTGCCTCTCGTAGGACTCTGAGAAAATGCTAGAAGGGGACATTTCTTGCAACAAGAAAACCAAAAAACCAAGCGTCTGAGATCCTTCAATGCCCCAACAGGCCTGTGCTTTACAATTAGACTGCAGGACAGGTCATCTCCTCTAAAAAAATATACTACACATATCCATCTCTCCCATTTTGTATATGATGATTCGTAAAGCACCACAAATTAAACTCTTCAATGTTCCATGTACTCAAGAAATAAACGAACAGGAAGCGTGAGCATAAGTGCAGGGTTAGCGGTTAAATGGACGTCATTCAGAAGCCCTGCGGGCCAAGAGAAGACAAAACGAGATTGCGTTGATGGAAAACTATGTAGTGACGGCCAAAACAAAAACCTTGTTCGCATTTTCTTAGAACTACCACGCGATGGCAAAACCGTGCCAAAACGACTCAGTCAGAGCGCAGCTTCCTCGTCGCGCCGCGGGGCAGGACTCTCTGTGACTCGCGGCGGAAGAGCAGGCGCCGCAGCTATGTGACCTGGTAGTCTCGTCTCCTCTGCGGTGAAGAAGAAGCTTCTGAGAAGAAACCACATGTTCTGAAAGCCACTGTGCGCCACGTCACCTGGTTGTGTGCCCGAAAGCCATCCGGTCCCTCGGTCCACGTAGTCTTGAAAACCCAGTTTTCCAACCGGACGGCGCGTTGTCCCACAAAATCTCATGGACACTGAGCCGTGTCTGCGCATACACCTATAAACATCCACAGGATCACCATTGAATCATATCCACCAGTAAAGCGTCCCACCACAGTTGAGGGGTGGATCCTCTCCCTGCAGGGGTGAAACCCTGCAGTGAAGAGGTCCACCCACTCAAAAGAGCTGGGAATTCCACCATCAGTGCAGGGGTTCCATCGCCGCGCAAAGGGTAGTCATAGGTGTGTAAGGACATTCCTAAGCGACGTGAACGTTTTTTATCCCAAAGGAGCGTTTTTGCCGGATTGGTGCTTGACTGCTCCCGATCCAAGGAGGACGATTATTCACTCTAAAGTTTTCCAAAGCCGGATTGGAGGATCCGCGTCAAAGAGACCGAGCCCCATGATGGCACGCAGTCGGGGGCTGATGGGAACCAAACACACCACAAGCTTTTCATTCACTAGGAGCTTCACCAGGACGACCGGACCTACCTGCAGCCACAGGACCAGAGCAAGTCCTTGAGTAGTGAGGCGGGCCTCAGCGTAGTACAGCCACCAGAACAGGAGGGCGCCCCTTCCCCGAACGATCCCACGTACCCCACGGCCTTCCTCCCCTTGAGGTAGGGTGCTCCGGGCCCATGACTGGGCCTCTCTATTTGGTACAAAGGTATGAGGTCAGTTGTGTCAACCTCCAGAATATCGTAGGGAGGTCAAACATCAGGTGTGGCTTTTCAGCGTGAAGGCCAGTGCTACTGGCTAGAGAGACACTTCGTGAGGCATGTCTCTCTTCGTTATCACTATGACACCTTACGGCTATGCGTATGCCTAACATACTTAGTAATGGCTAACTATATACCTATGGAGATTATAACTTACAGACCAGTTCTCTCCTTTAAGAGCCAATCCTCAATGTTAGCAACATACCTGCACTGACCAACGCCAGCAGCCGGGAAGCAGCCACAGTATGAAATAGCGTCGTTGTCTGTGCAGCTCATGTGCTGAAGCGGATGCAGCGCAGACCTCCCTGTTGGCAGCCACTTATTAGCCAGCAATGGTCACGTACCTGAACGGTCATGTGGACAGCAGCTTGGGCCGGGTCACGACGTCCATGTGACAGTGAGCAGAGTGCGCGTCACGTGAGAAGGTTCATGCTGACCCAGCAGGGGAGGGGGGCGTCCACTGACAAGGATCAGCCCTAGTTAAATCAACAGGTCTTTTTGATATTTTAAATAGGTTAAAAATTATGTTATTTTCATTTTATCTACAATCAAGGCGTTTTTTTTTTTTAACACAGAAATAAAATTCATGTGAATTTTGAGACCGAGCCAGACTTTTAATTGCATTACATGAGCTTTGTTTAAACGACACATGTAAAGATTTACATGCCAACTTAGAGCCTACACGGGAGACACTAAGCGGCATGCTTAGCGTGTTACGCGGCATAACCGGAAACCACCACGGGGCCCCGTCAAGCTGCGCATAACCGGCAACACCACGGGCGTAATAGCGGCGAATAACCGGAACACCGACACAGTTCTGGCGGCATATAGTTGAAAACGGCGCTCGCCAATCCAACCATGCTGGTCAAGGGTCCGCTCCGTACCGCGTGCGCGCTCTCACTTTCGCTACCCGCCGGCCTGGGGAGGCAGCGTTTCGCCGGGTCTGGCATGCTCCGTGGACATGCACAGCTGCCGCGTGGTGCCGGTGAGCGGACTATGGAGTACTGCTGATCCGGATGCGCTTTCTCCCTCAGCGCGAGGGAGCGTGCTGAACTCTTCATCG
>OLKM01004622.1:20000-21096 GCA_900291075.1 Melanogrammus aeglefinus | reverse complement strand
ACCACAACGCCGCACACACACACACACCAATCGGTAACACACAACAACCAAACAACATCACGCACAAACACACAGCCCTCGCCCACCCGACCTAATCAAATGTAGTATGCGTTGGTGTGAGTGTGCCTAAAACAGTCAGTTTGAAACGGGCCCGAGGCGAGGATCCATACCTCAGCCACAAGCCGCTGCCAGCGCTGTCGTCATAGGAACCGTACCTACGTCAGAGCTAGGAAACTTCTGGGATCGATCACAACATGTTGGCGGCGGCATAGTCACCTCAGTTCATGTAGTGTTGTGTGTGTGGTTGGTGTGTGTGTTGTGTGTGGTGTGTGTGGTGTGTGTGGTGTGTGTGTGGTGTGTGTGTGTGTGTGTGTGGTGTGTTGTGTGGTGTGCGTTGCGCCTGCACACTTGGTGTGTCGTGTCACACCGTGAACACTTGACCCGAACGTTGATGCGGTCCCCCCCAGCTTTTGGTTTGGTCTCTCTGTTCCCCCAGCCTCCCCTCTGTGTGTGTCGTGTGTGCGTACGTGATGTGTTTGTTTGGTGTGTGTGTGTTAATGTGTCGTGTTTCATCACGGCCTTGGCACGGAGGGATGTGATGGAGTACCCTGTGTGTGTGTGTGTATGTGTGTGTTCATCACGGCCTTGGCACGGAGGGATGTGATGGAGACCCTCGCTGGGCAAGAGCATAACATGGCCTGCACGACAGCTCTGCTTATCTACGCCCTGTTGGTCCTGGACACGCACACAACACCACACACACACACCCAACAACGCACACACACACACACACCCAACAACGCACACACACACACACACCGATACATACACCAAATAACCCGCACACACACAAACACAACCCCACGTACACACATTCATCAAACACCACACAGGCTCCCACACACAACCCCACATACACACATACAGCCCATCAACACACACACACAACACCACACACACACACACACACACACACACACACACACACACACACACACACACACACACACACACACACACACACACACACACACACACACACACACCTTTGTGTTGTCTGAACGCATGCTCTTAAGTGAAGTTTAGACTAAATGAG
>OLKM01004622.1:12500-15000 GCA_900291075.1 Melanogrammus aeglefinus | reverse complement strand
TTCTCTCCTCTCTCTCTTTCTCTCTTCTCGTCTTTCTCTCTCCCTCTCTCTCTCTCTCTCTCTCTCTCTCTCTCTCTCTCTCTCTCTCTCTCTCTCTCTCCAACCCCACCGTTCCGGCCCTGGCTCGCCCCAGTCCTTCTTCCACACGGTGCTGGAGAACAGCGTCCACTGTGAGTCCATGGTGGACAACAACCTGCGCCTCACCAACTGGAACCGCAAGCTGGGCTGCAAGTGCCAGTACAAGCACATCGTGGACTGGTGCGGCTGCTCCCCCAACGACTTCAAGCCCCCCGACCTGCCCCGCTTCCAGGTACACCACCACACTTCAAAGTAAAAGCCCCCCATCGCCCGGGGTGTTATCACAGGGTTTAGCGTTCAGCACGGATTTCCGTGTTGTGTTTGTTGCACAACGCAGCAATTATATTGTTATAAACGGAGCGAAGAAGCACAGCGAGCGCGAGCGGAGGCGGCCTGCGTGTTTTGCGTTTCCTCGTGTACGACGCCAGGGTATTTCTGACTCTTGACATCGCCGCCCTGTCCAGACGTGGCCTGGGGATTTTTGGCTTTGGGTGCTTTTTTTCTTATAGAAAAAAGCTGTAATTGCAGGGTTTTCATTCCAGAGATGTTTGCAGGGTCGATCGCGCGGCGGCTTCTCGGAAGACATGTTAGGCGCTCATTAGACGCACGCATGTGGCTCAGGCGGTACGTTGGGTTGGCTATTAACTGGATGGTTGCTGGTTCGATCCCCGGCTCCTCTTCGCTGAGTGTCGAGGTGTCCCTGAGCAAGACACCTCACCCTGACTGCTCCTGACGAGCCGGCTGTCGCCCTGCGTGGTTGACTCCGCCGTCGGTGTGTGAATATGCGTATGAACGGGTGAATGTTACGTAATATTGAAAAGCGCTTTGAGTGGCTACTGGTTTACCTTTAAATCTCAAATATTGGCTGTCCCACTCGACATCTAGAATATTCTATATCGTATGGTCACGTGATTCGTTGATGAGCTCAGACTCTCAAGTCATCGAGACACAACACGCAAACTGCTTCTGCTGCTCGCTGTGGGTGGGCCTTCCAAAAGCGCCTCCCTAAGGGGCCACTGCTCTACCCAGACCCTCATCATCGCACACACACACACACACAAACGCGCATGCACACACACACACACACACACACACACACACACACACACACACACACACGAGCAAGCGGACTTTCCGCCTGCATCGCGTGACTGAAAATAACCGGGCAGTGTGCGGTAGCCGCTCCATTCCGTATTGACCTGACGCAGCGAGGACATGTGCTCTTCATGTGGCCACGGCCGGCCCCCGCTTTAGCACGTGCGCTCTGAAGTGCACGTCGTCGATCACATGCTACGCTAGGCTCATTCGAAAAAAAGATCGGGCCGAACACTAGCCACAAGCTAGCCGGCTAGCGGTAGCCTCTCCCTGTGTGTGCACTGACGTGGGCCCGCGACCAGAAACAGCATAGCATTTACACAATTAGCTCGGGGTGTGCTTTAAGTATTTGCTCCCCTACTGGCGGCGGCGCATCGCGCATCGACCGCCGCCCCTAACTACAGACCGAGTGGCAGTGAGTAGGAGCGGGGCCCGCTACGCACGGCGTCGGGAGCAAGTGCGGCCCCGAGGAAACTGATCTCGGGACAGCTTGTTTGAGGAGAGCGGTGTATGTTATTTTTTTAGAGCTTTGTTAGCCGGGTGTAGTCGCGTGCGCGGCCTCGAAGGTTGTCATTATCCTAATGTCTGGGTTGGCAGTTGGCAAGGCCCACTTGTAGCCCCATACAGGAGTGAGGACGCATACTTGTGTGTGTGTGTGTGTGTGTGTGTGTGTGTGTGTGTGTGTGTGTGTGTGTGTGTGTGTGTGTGTGTGTGTGTGTGTGTGTGTGTGTGTGTGTGTGTCTGTGTGTGTGTGTGTGTGTGTCTGGTGTCTGTGTGTGTGTGTGTGTGGTGAGAGGGATGGGGAGTTGGGGGGCAGGGGGGGGGGAGGGGGTGGGGTGGACGGGTGGTAATGGTGTGTGGTGTGGCATCAACAGTGAACTGAGCTAGCACACACAAAGGCATGTCATAGTGCATGAAATGAGTACTACAGGCATCTAGCATGTAAAATAGCAGCACTTGGCGACTGGAGCCCAGGGTATCATTATGTCACCCTTAAGGGCCTCTAAGGGCCGCCGGCGGCCCGCCGACATCCTGTCTAGTGCCGTAGAGACACACCCCTTTGATGACGTCATCACCGCGCGCCAGTCCCACCCAAACTCCACCCACCACTCCACCCCCCGGAACCCACATAGAATGACAGATAATAGGCCGCTAGAAAATAGAGCATGCATGCATGCGTGTGTGTGTGTGCGTGTGTGTGTGTATTGTGTGTATGTTCATGTGTTTGTGTGTATGTACTGTGTGTGTACTGTGTATGTGTGGGGGTGTGTGTACTGTGTGCACTGTGTGGGGTGTGGGGGTGTATGTGTGTGTGTGCGTGTGTGTG
>OLKM01004622.1:0-5000 GCA_900291075.1 Melanogrammus aeglefinus | reverse complement strand
CTATCTAAATTAAGGGTGTTTAGCTTGTCAGACCTCCCACAGCCTGTAACCTGTAACCTTGGTGGGATAGGTGTGTGTGTGTGTGTGTGCGTGTGCGTGTGTGTGTGTGTGTGTGTGTGGGGGGGGTTAAACGGGGTGAGCTTCATGGACTAATGGGAAACATGGGAAGGTGGCTTACACTGCCCCCAAGAGATTGATATCCCCTTTTCTCTGACACACACACACCCACACACAGGCTGTGTGACAAAATATATTTTCCTGCATGGTGTATTAAGATGACAAGTACATTGTGCTAGTGGTGGAGATGCTGTCTCCTGTGTCATTTCATCTCTTTAGAGCGCATGTAGACTAGTCTGGACTAACATTTGGTCATACTCACTCAATCACAACAGATCTGTTGTATATTTGTAAAAATGTACAAACATAGTGATGAAATTTGGAACAACTCGTGGTCCAACTTCGTCCCCTTCTCGTTCCTCAATCCTCCCCACCTCTCAAACTCGCATCCAATGCATACTTTTATACCCCTTCACGGGGTTGACGTCTTGTATCTTCCCCGAGGCCTTCTGGCGCTGTGCCGGTCTTAAGCCCCACCATAGCAGGGGGCACGACCGTCGCCTTGGGGGAGAGTCCGTCAATTTATCCTCTTCTACGCAGGGCAAGAACGCCCCCTGCAGTGACTAAATAAACACAAGAACACAACATTTTCCATGTATTATGTCATGTTTAGGTTTCAGTTATATTTAGTGGATTGCTGCCACCTGTAGCTATCAGCATGTAATAAAGACGTATCTAGGGCATGTAATAAAACTAAATAATACCTTAATTCGTCTTAAACATTGACACTTTAACCGATAGAGGACAGCAGACTCACCAGTGTGACCTGGTGTGTAGGTACACTCCAAAGGGGCTGTGGGTAAGAGGCTTGTAGTCTTGGTACTCACACACTGTCCTTTCTCCCCCCCCCCCCCCCACCACAGACGAGGCGCTGCGACTCCACGGGGGGCCGCCCCGTAACTCGTACATGGAGCAGAGCTTCCACGGGCTGAACCCCGTGCTGCGGCTGCCCGTCAGCCTGGGCGCCGTGGAGGAGGCGGAGGCCAACGCGGCGCTGACGGGCGCCCCGCTGCGCCGCTGGGCCGACGGCCTGCTGGCCGGCCAGTGGGGCGCCGCCGACGTCTGCTCGGCCGGCCCCAGCAGCTGCCCCGTCATGCAGCGCTGCGGCCACGCCCCCTGGAGCGCCCTGTCGCCCGACCCCAAGTCGCGGCTCGGGCCGCCCGACGCCGCCGGACACATCCGGTAGCGCACGCACGGGCGGGCTCGTGGATGAGATGAGATTGTACTTTATTGGTCCGAGACGGGGAGTCCAGCGTGGGTTCGGGACGGATGGAATGCGGGAGATTGGAGTGACGCGATTGGTCGAGGGAGGGCGTCCCCCAACGTGACTATTTATTTTGATCCGGAGGGAGGGGACGCTTTGGACGAACGTGAGATAAAAGCCCCCCGACTTCCTGATTGGTCGTATGTGACGGGGTTCAGGGTATGGGTGGAGGGGGGGAGGTGTGTGTGTCTGTGCGAGTGTGTATCCGGTTTGTCATGAAGGAGTTGTTGTCTGCAGAATGCCGGTCCTAGCGGTGTGTTTGGCACTGCAAGAGTGTGTGTGTGTGCCCCCGTGTGTGTGCCTGCGTGCATGTGTGCATAATGTGCACGTGTGTATTTGCCTGCATGCATGTGTGCGTGCGTGCGCGAGTGTGTGTGTGTGTGTGTGTGTGTGTGTGTGTGTGTGGTGTGTGTGTGTGTGTGTGTGTGTGTGTGTGTGTGTGTGTGTGTGTGTGTGTGTGTGTGTGTGTGTGTGTGTTGTGTGTGTGTGTGTGTGTGAGCGAGCGAGAGAGGAAGGGAGAGGACATTAAAGTCTCAGCTCGTTTGATGTTTGGGTCGATCAGCTGATGCGCTCGATGCTGAGTGAGCTATTTATTCAGAGATAGGTTATAATATTATTTTAGTCAATGACTAATATTCGATATGCTGATATTTGGTGCAGTGGGTACGATTCGTATTTGTAAAAAAAGAGCGTCTGCCTTTATTTCAAAAGGCCTCTGCGACATCCTGTCTGTTTTGGGGGCATCAAGCCACCAGGCTGTGGTGTAGACCGTCGTTGGAAACAGACTCCTCCTCCTCTCGCTCTTCTCCTCTTCTCAAACATGTGCACCTTTTTATGTTATCGTAATCCAGAGCACAAATGTACATGTTTGCTTGACCACACGATATATGTGGAAGGGAAAGAAAACACGGCACATTTTTTGACAGCGACGATGACAGAAAGCCTTAGGAGAAGAAGAAGGGTTTGCGTTTTTCCCCCGTGGGTGGATGGTTTCTATAGCACAGTGGTGTCTGACTGGGAGTCTGGATTGAATGTGATGTGGAGGAGGTAGGAGAGGGGAGGCGACCGGCAGACCCAAGAGAGCCCTTCCTGGGCTATCATCTCTTCTCTTGACCGGAGGGACTCAACTCCGGAGAGAAAGCTGGAGCCTCGATTCAATTCACACCGACAATGGAGTTGGTTGTTAGTTTTTTTTTTTGGTCTTTTGCTTGTTTTTCGGTTCTTGTCTTTTTAATAATTTATACACAACAATGGCGACCAAAGTACCTTTGTATTATGCGCACCACCGCAGGCAAGATAAGTCTGGTATTCCTAATGTAGTCAGAGTATATTATTAATTGGGAACAAAACCCCAGAGGCATGTGGTCTGTGTCACTTGTGTTCATTGAATACATTATGGCGTGGGTCCGAGTGGCACCGGTAGACAATGGTAAAACAGAGTCTCTCCGTGAGGTGCCAATTCTCAGTATAAAGGAGCTCTTGTTTTTAATATAATGTAGAATAGAGGAAAAAAGCCTGTTGACAAGGTTGATGAGCTTTGGGTTCTCTTTCCTTTTCGTGTGTGGTGTTTTGTGGGCGCACACAGGAAAATGGGTGTTTCCCACCAACCAATAAAACCATGGTCTTATTTCTTAAGTCACCTTTCTACCCCATGTGAAAATATACAGCCATTTCTGATCAATGGGTATTTTTAGTATTAGCAAATTAATAATGTAAATAATTATTTATAGGTGATTAACAGTCCTTAAAGTATAATTACATTTCAGAAGGATCTAACCCTTTGCGTCGACGCTGCGGGCCACAGGTCGTCATGTGTGAATGCCGTCAAGGGCATTTTTATTTATAAATACTACAAGGATTGTTGCAATGTGTGCTTGGATGAAAGCACACATGTTGTATTTCACAGGCTCTCTCTCATCTCTTCTCTCTTTCTGTCTCTCTCTGTTCAGTCTCTCTCTCTCTACTCCGCGATCTCTCTCTCTCTCTCTCTTTTTTCTGTCTCTCTCTGTGTCAGTCTGTCACTCTCTGTCTGTCTGTCTGTTTATTTCTTCTCTCTCTCTCTCTCTCTCTCTGCTTCTTCTTCTCTCTCTCTCTCTCTTCTCTCTCTTCCTCTCTCCTCTTCTCTCTCCTCTCTCTCTCTCTCTCTCTCTCACTCAGAGTAGCACTGTCCTTACTTTACTCCTGTTATCTCTGTCGTCTGTGAATGTGACAATAAATCTCTATAGAAAAACTTAAAAAGCCTAAACTGTTGTTTATGTTGATGCCTTATATAATTGACCTGTGATGGTTCTTCCACTGAATTGTGTTTAAAATAAAATGCGATCCCCAAAATCGGCCTTTGTTCATTCACACAGAAAAAAACCCCACAAATTGTCGTCAAACAATCAGTGAACCCAAACCAAGACTGAACACTGAACCAGAGTAGGTGTTTTCCTACACCTTGTTGTCAGCCGCCTCGGGACACTGTTGACACGCGGTCTTTCAAAACAATACAGTTAGCCTAATCTGCTGCTGTACTATGGACCGCTGAGGGAAGACGACGTCCAATTCACATCCGCGAAGCTGCTGAGTCAGGAGCAGTTCAGTCCAGTCCGTGTCATCACGAATTGGTCGCACCGAACAATCTTCGCAGCTCAGACAGCAACACACAGGAAAGGTTAATACGCGGAGATGTCGTTGACTAGCCTCAGCCATCCCTCCCATCCTCTTGACATTTTATCATACGTCTTCTCTTACCGCCCAGTTGTGCCGTTAGATTGTAACATAACGTTAGATCAACCTCAATCAACCGTTCTATTAACCAATGAAATTAAAAAGAACTTAATGTTGATTGCATTCTTTTATGTAAATTAAAGATATAATTAATTCCTGTGTAGCCATCATGTCAGATCTGAACACTAACATTGTTAAACTTCTTAATTCTTATATAATGCTTTAAAACGAATAAGACCACGTCATAACATACAATATACAATCCTGTAGCAGTTGCTAATCTGCTTTTCAAGTGGTCTTTCCATTTGGTTAAAATGTTTCATGGCGAGAAAGGAGGCCTGCAGCTTTACTTCTGTACTGCCTGGTTATTTACAGTAAGAGTGCATTAACCTCCAGTGTGTGTGCTTGTGTGTGTGTTGTGTGGATTGTTGGTGTTGGTTGTGTGTGTTGTGTGTGTGTGTTGTTGTGTGTGTTGTTTGTGTGAGACTCCACCCCAACACCTTCCACCTGTCCTCCTCACCTCCTCAAGCCTCTTCAGGTCCCTATAGCAGATCAACTTTCCTTGATTATCGTCATTGCAATTCCATTTCGACTACTTTTTGCTCATATACCTTCCAAGGGAGACATTGAGGCATGTATATTACAACTGATTATAATACAAACTTTAAATGCATTGAGCAGCTTATTATTCTTATACACATCATAAATCTAGCAGTCCTTCACTGTTGAGTTCTGCGGGTGGGGAAGAGCCGAGAGAGAGAGGGAGGAGATGCTGACAACAGCTGCTAGCCTGCCTAATTTGGACTCTGGAGGCGCAGCATATCATTAGAACAAAACACAGAATAACTTTTAAACCAAACAGCACTTCCTCTTGCAGTAAACCTGTTTTGGTTCTTGTTCTTGCACT
>OLKM01004621.1:0-21097 GCA_900291075.1 Melanogrammus aeglefinus | reverse complement strand
GGTTTACCAAAATTATAAATAATTTGATGTTATACATTTTTCATTATTATTCAATGTAAAATGATTTAAAATAGTTTATTTATGTTGGGTGTTTGAAAATGT
This sequence comes from Melanogrammus aeglefinus, assembly GCA_900291075.1. Lineage (NCBI taxonomy): Eukaryota > Metazoa > Chordata > Actinopteri > Gadiformes > Gadidae > Melanogrammus > Melanogrammus aeglefinus. The sequence continues at coordinate 20,995 of OLKM01004621.1, read as the reverse complement.
TTTTAAATGGTATTCTTCTATTATTCTATTTGTTTATGAATTTATATTACGTTGTACTGTAATACATTATACGTTAATAGGGACAAAAGAGATGATTTGTATTAATATTACAACTAGTTATGTTAATTATGTTATGAGTAGAATGGAATACATGTTGTTATAAACGTACAGGAATTTGCATGTTATTTTAACCTTATACTCCATGTTATATTATATTGTTGTATTGTAATACCATGTTATACGTGAAACCTACAGAGATGTTTGGGGCTTTACCACTGGGCGCAGCCTCAGAAGACCTCCCTTGAAAGCAGAGTATTTTTCAGGTCAAACACGTCCAGCTCCTTTCTGATGTCAGTAGGATGAAGCCAGAGCTGACAGTTGAGCATGGAGTGGAGAGATTCTCCGAAGAGACTTCCTGATGTCATGGTACTGTTCGATCTTCCTATCCTAGTGAACGGTTCGCTTTTCAGCCCTCATTCAGACAGGGAACAGATTGATGCTTCTCTCTGGAGAGAGAGCTCCATCTATCTTCTCTGATTGTAAGACACTGTTTTTGTATTTGGTCAGTGAGCTAGTTCCTGTCGTTCCCAGCAGACCTCGTTAGGACAATTCTGATTGGTCTCCAGAGAGAGGCCCAGGAGGAAGCGGTAGGACAAGTCCAGTTGCTCCGTTCTCACTCTGTAAGGCCTTGTCCACAGCCCTCTGGTAGAGGAGGTAGGAGTTTATCTTCCCCAGAGGTGGCGTGGTTCTCTGAGAGCAGATTGAACACCATCGTTGATTGAAGGACAGAAAGACAAAAGGGCCAGCCAGAATCCTGGAGGCTCAGATGGACCAAGCAGACACCTTGTCCTGTTGCGTACATCCCGCACTCCTCCTTTAAAGATCTGGGTGAACACTCTCTGTAGTACACTGAGGCCTTCTCTTGATATCGATGGTCACTCTTTGCCAGCGTCTTCTCGTAGAGATCAGGTTGCCTTTTCTCCAGCTGGTTAAAGGCCATTTTCCAAAGAAACCATAATCTTACTTGCTCTCTTGGACCCCAGCTATTGTATCAGTTTCAGCTCTCCCATGCATACTCCTGTACCCCCTGTATCGACTGAACCCAAAGGAAGTGCTGTACATCTGCAGTCAAACGGTTTTGGGCATCTCTTCTATCTGGGAATTTTTTAAGATGTCCTCCAGAAACTGTAAGCAGTGATCAACAGAAGAACTGGGATGTGACACATGATGGAGGCTTCGCGATTTCTTGACGTGGGAGATGATTGTGTTGGCCAGCGTCTCCTCTCTGAATCTCTTCTTGAAAGTACTCCTCCTTCTGTGGGTCGGTGACACCCCATCACCTCTGTCACCATGTCAACACACTCAGCTGGATCCGATTGGCTGCCGCCAAGGGCGTGTGTTATCCAGATGCGAGCGAGAGGAAGCAGGTCGCCCCTGATGAGGTTTGTCAGCAGCACGTCCACCGAGGTGGACTCCTTGTGACATCGTCCAGTCTGGTTGTTCTGAAGTCCCAGAGGAAGTCGACACTCATCCAGACCATCCAAGATGAGAGAACTTTGACCGTTTCATATCTGCAGATTCCTGCTTCTTTGGTCTTCAATAAAGAAGTGATGAGAAGTTCCACCAAAGCTATTCTCTTTCTCTTTTCAGTAAATTCAGCTCTCTGAAAGTTAGAGAAACGTGAAGCGCATGTCGTGGTTGGCTTTGTCTCAGCCCAGTCCAGACGTGAACTTTTGTCGTTAAGATGGTTTACAAATGCGGCCACTCCATTGTGTCACTATTGTTCTGATTGGTGAATCTCGTCCACGTAAGGTTTAAGATGTCTCACATTTGATTGGTGTTTCTTCCTTGGCTGGTTTCCTGGAAGCTGTTTCAATCAGGTCTGACCCTCATGTCTTTGGTTGACCTCTCCACTGCCTCTCTCTGTGATGTTAGAGCTCTGTAGTAAGGTCATTCAGACCCGTTTGATTTCCTGCTTTCGGGATTCCCTCAGACACATTTTTGAACTTCTTCTTCAAATGAGACTTGATTTTATGTTGGCACTCAACAGCAGCAGATCCTACATGAGAATGAAGAGAAGACATCAGATAAGTGGATGGTGAAATCACTTGAAGCTGTTAAATTTCCTGTATAAAATGATCAACTTCAATAATATTTACTGACTTCATTACTTGGTGGTTTCGAGAAAGAAGCTGGTTGTGACAAGGAATGGATTCATGTTTTTTTCTTTTTTGTTTGTTATTTACACAAACAAATCGTTGGTCTAATGATAATAACAATGATAGTGAATCAGTGTAAATTAACTTCATATGCTGATATAACAAGATAGTGCTGCGTCTCTTCAACTTATAGTTATTTTGCTGTTGATTTGCCATTTATTGTTTTACAATCTTTAACCTGATGGACGCACCATAACCTTTCCACTTACCTGGATCAAAACCATTTAACTTCATACCCACAATAACCTCCTACATATGGATCAAAACCATTAACCTGGAACCCCCACAAGTAAACCCTACTAACGAATCAAACCATTTAACCTGATAACCCCACAATAACCCTTCATATCTGGATCAAACCATTTAAACTGATCGACCGACAATAACCGTAGATATCTTTCTTCTTGGGCGTTCAATGGTTTGATCCAGATATGAACTAAATTAGATTATGTCATTTAGTCTGAACAGAAAAAAAAGAGTCTCATACTACTCTAAATATACATATTCATTCTGTTTTCAAGATATGAGTCTTCTGCGCTAAAATAATAGTCTCCTCTGTCTTCAAAATAAGAGTCTCTTACCGCCCCACAGTGTGTCGGCCAGTTCCTCCTGGTTCATCTCCATCAGGCAGAGCTTTGTGATGTCCACCACTCCCCTATGTGCGCGCCTCCTCTGCTCCTCCTTCCTTACCATCACTCCTCCTCCTGCCTCTGGACCCTCTGAGCATTGTGGGTAATCTGAGAAGAGAATCCCTCCAGAGCTTTCTTCAGCTCCCTTGTCTAGGAAAAGCGTGTGCCGTTCTCCTCAGCCCTCTGCAACAGAACAAACATCAAGGAGAACTTTACTCTGAATTCACTGAGACATCTGAAGCATCTGTCCTTGATTTACGTCCCGCTGGTCTCAAGAGGGAGCCTGGAGGCCTATGAGCACCACAAGAGATGCTTTCTGATGTTCATGGAGAACTGATGGACATTTACACACCTTGATCAGCTCTGTCTGATGCTGCTGGTTCAGATGAGCAACTGGTAGCCTTTGACCTCTCCCTTCTGTGTCTGTAGAGAGCACACACACAACACCACACACACACACACACACACACACACACACACACACACACACACACACACACACACACACACACACACAGGATCTATTATATTTATAATAGATATCGTTTTTATCTTCTTTTAACACACTTTATATCTCTGCATTTAGTTAGTAGCGTGTGACTCCTGTGTCAGGGCTCCTCTAGAGGTGTTGAAGAAGGAGATGACAGTGTGTGCTACCTGAGACCAAAGGTGGACCAGCTACAAGCCAGGCAGTCAATGAGGAAGTGTGAGAAATCAGTGTGTTAAGAACAGTCTTCCACTGGAATCCTGAATCTACATATGGTCTTTGATTTATTATTCACCCACAACACACACCACACACACCACACACACACACACACACACACACACACACCACACACACACACACACCACACACACACACACACACACACACTGTGGCAACCGGGCCGGACAGAGCGGCTCTGGAAGCCAGGGGCAGGTGATCCAGGCCAGTCTACCCACCTTTTCCCCCAGAGGAGCCACGGTCTGCATTGGAGCAGGCCCCCAATCATTGCAAACGGGACACACCTGCGAAAGGAGGCCAATCAGGCACAGGTTGAGGCTATGTAACGCCAAGTAGAGACGCTGTTCTATAATGGCCGGTCTCAGACTACACGATTCTCAGGGCATCCCTCCACGATTAACATGTCACACTATACGATTCCAGAGCCAGGAAATCGGGCGTTGTCTGTCGGAAGACTGGCCACACTACACGATTCTAGGCGTGGCGATGCTCTTTACTTTTTGTATCATTCACGTTTACAATGGTATTTAGAAAATCAAAGGTTTAGAACTGACATAAATGTTTTTTTATATTTTGTCATAAAGGTTCCAGTAGTTTTTATATACTGCTCAATGCAGGCACATCCTGACAGTAGTTGCGTTGTGAGTGACATGAGCGATGTAAAATATACTGCCGCATTTCAACCAAAGTTGTCTCCATTATGTTGTTTCATTTTCTCTCGTTTTTCCTTCATTAGCATTCTTCTTCTTGCTATTGATCGCATTCATTTTTTGTAGTAGTAGCCTAGTTATTAGGTGCGTTTCCATCAGCTGTTTTAGATGCGCATCTAGATGTATCGCATCGGAAAATGATGATGGAAAACGCCGTGGATTCGCATTAAAATCCCCTGATTCGCACAAAATGAAATACGCTCGCTATGGCCGGGTTTTTGGTTGATTCGAATGGGATGGAAACAGCTGTATAGCGAATCAAGTGTGACGTGCGCACTTTCACCCCGACTGCTTCGACGGAACGACGGGAATGTTTACAGGCTGGTTGCCATGCCAACCCGCGGAAAATCTTGCGTGACTTAGAAAAACTCGCGCAAATTTGTAGTTTTCACCGAAGTCCCGTTCTTTTGATGGAAAACACACATGATTCGAATTTCTTTTTAATGCGCATTGCCCAGTATTATGCGAATCACTTTGGATGGAAACATGGCTACTGTGGTACTCCAGCGTAGTGCAGTGAAAGTCAGTTGGTACAACCACTGAGCTCCAGCTGTTCGTAGGGTTCCCTCACGCAACTGGGGCGTGGTTCCCTCATGATGGCTACGTCATGCGATTTCCCCAAAAAATTTCTGACATGCCAAACTTTGTCGTCGTGGGGTCTTTGAACGTCGCCAGACGAAAACATTGCAGATCGCAAGCATGTCACATTACAAGACCTCGTCTCGTCGCCGACCGGTCAAAATCGTGTACGATTCGCAAATTTGTCTGCGACGAAAGAATCGGGGCAAAATCGGGCTGAAATCGTGTAGTCTGAGCCGGCCATTAGAGGAGGAGGTTGTGATCCATGGGGGAGGAGAGAGCCAGCCGAGAGGCCTTACCCGGACGGACCTTTGCCCCAGCACCCGGTCTAGAGGAGACCACGGGAGTACGCGGAGGGACCTCCTCATCGGGAAACAGGGACAGCGTGTGAGAGCCGACCGCAGCGTCCCCAGTGGCTCACGGAGCCCAGAATCTTTATAGTTATAGTTTTCATTGATGGGCAATTCCCCTGTTTTTCTGTCTTGGGGTAATATAAACGTGCCGGAGGTGGCAGTTTAAGCAATCAGAGACTCCTGTTCTTTCTGCCTCGGAGCGGGGGCTGATAGACCCGGGTCACCACAACACACACAATCAATTGCATTTTTCCTGACTTGTAAATATAAGTAGCGATTTAGTCTGATAACAATGACATGGTCCGTTTTCATTTTCTGTTTGAACCTCCTACCTCTTCTTTCTGGAGGGGCGTCCATCTTTAAAGGTAAAAGGTGGATCCATAGAGCGGTCAATCTTCATGGAGACACAGCTGGGTCCAGGGGAGTCTGCTCTCTGCTGCTGGACTCTTCTAGAAAAATAATAACCAGGATTTATGGACGTTTGATTGAAGCTTTATTTTTTATAAATTCTGATAAATCCTCACCTCTTCTCAATAGATTGATTTCCATCTTTAAAGTTAAGAGGTACACCCATAGAGTGGTCACTCTTCATGGAGACACAGCTGGGTCCAGGGGAGTCTGCTCTCTGCTGCTGGACTCTTCTAGAAAAATAATAACCAGGATTTATGGACGTTTGATTGAAGCTTTATTTTTTATAAATTCTGATAAATCCTCACCTCTTCTCAATAGATTGATTTCCATCTTTAAAGTTAAGAGGTACACCCATAGAGTGGTCACTCTTCATGGAGACACAGCTGGGTCCAGGGGAGTCTGCTCTCTGCTGCTGGACTCTTCTAGAAAAATAATAACCAGGATTTATGGACGCTTGATAGATGCTGTGTTTTTATAATCTCTGATATAAACTCACTTTGGTTCAAAACAGTTCATTCTTTCCTATAACCAGTCACTCTTCATGGAGACACTGTCTGGGTCCAGGGTAGTCTGCTCTCCTCCTGCTGGTCTCTGCTTCAAAACACACACACACACACACACACACACACACACACACACACACACACACACACACACACACACACACACACACACACACACACACACACACACACACACAACACACACACACCACACACACACACACACCACACACAGCTGTTACTCAGAGTAATGATGGAGTCATGATGTTTCACTGCTGCGCTCTGAGATGGACAGCAGTAGTTAATAATGACCCCCAGTATAGGGGTATTCCAGGGGACTTGCTTGCACTGATAGTGGCCTATTGTGGCATAAGTATGTGACACTCAAGTAGTTTTGAAGGTGTTTTGGTGAACCACAAAATAGCAGGATGGGATAATTATGTGAATTGATACAAATCCACCAGTGGCAGCATTGGACTTTGAAAGCTGGTGGGCAGCATGTCCTGGACTACAAGGGCAGAAGGACAGGATAAATACAAATATCAGGGCCTATCATTGGACCTATTTTTGACCTCAATGACTGTAGCTATCGGTTGTTATTTAGCTATGTTTACTTTCAGCCCCAATTGTTTTAAGAAAAATAAAGAAACAATACCAAAAGTGATGCCATTTAAAATGCAACATGCTCTGAATCATTCACGTACATCCTTTCAATGATATCAAACAGAACGGTCACAGTAACCAACAATTAAAATAACAACAAGAACATTTATGTTCACAACTATTTACAGGGCTGTAAGCCTAACATTGGTTTGAGGGCAAGGTGATGGGATGTTTGGATGGGATGTCGGCTTAGCTCAGGAAGTGGAGCAGTTGTCTGTAACCTAAAGGTTGATAGTTCGATCCCCAGCTCCTCCTAGCTGAGTGTTGACGTGTCCCTGAGCAAGACATTTAACCCTACCTGCTCCTGACGAGCTGGCTGGCGCCTTGCATGGTTGACTCTGCCGTCGGTGTGTCAATGTGTGTGTTAACCGATGCAAGTCGCTTTGGATAAAAGCGTCTGCTAAATGGCCCTGATTGTAATGTTTTCAGAATATTGTTCATGGTGTTAAGCAAGTTAAGATATGTTGTGGTGGATCAGAGGAAAAAGGTACCGTATATGACATGGGATGAAGGCTCTTCTTAGAACTTATACCATGGTCTGGGTGAATACTCAATTCTGATTGGCCTGCTGGGGTGTCCATTAAAAAGTGATAATGGACACCTATGAAGATGTTCCGGTCAAATTGCCTGATGACAGTTCTAAATGACTGCGGCTGGCCTCAAACGCTTTTGGTAACCGTGGCCAACAGAGTCACAGAACATACGTTATTTCACAGTTTATTTTATCACAACGGCAATACGCCGTTGCGCCCGTTTGCGATGTTCCGGGCAGGTTTCCATGGCAACGCCTGCGGACAGGAGATGTTAAATAGTCCGCTCAGCCGCTTTCTTGTGAAAAAACTTCTTATTTTAACGGTAAAAACAACATTAAATCATGAGTGAATGATTTTAATATGTATTTTTTCTCGTAAGTGGACCATGGTATAAGCGGGATAAATGCCCTTCGAGGTGTCGATTATCATAAAATTAATGGACGACGCGGAAGTAGCAACCGTCCTCCGCTTTCGCGTCGGACGGTTTCACGCCTCCGCGTCGTTCCATTTGTGTGTTAGGAATATCTTACACACGAAATAATTGTATATATATCAATTATATTTTAATATTTAATTAATTGAATACAAAAACGGCTTTAAACATGTGACATGCCTTGGGCTTTCCTTTTCAATGGCGCCTGCCGTCAACGTCCACGTCACTTCTCTCGCCAAACCACGTTGGTAAAGGCGGCAATGGAGCTGCCGTAAATTGTGGTTGTTTTTTTGTCGTAAACGTTAGCTTTCATAACCGTGGCTAGCTTGGTTTAGGAAATATAGAATATTCCATGAAAATATCTGCCAGTAACGGGCCAAACAAGGTGTCCTTTGACATCTACGTTTCGAGGCAATTGCAAACGGTTGCCAATACATGACCATATTTTGACTATGTTTCAGGGTAGTAATTAGCTGTCGATTTTGGAGGCCTTTATCAATAATGGACCAGCAATAGAATTTGCTTCCGATTGAGTTTTCTGACAAATGGACATGTTATTTAGCATCTACATTAGCAGCTGAGTCCAATGAGATCAAGCTCGACCTTGTGCCACAACGAGATCATGTCCTAGACCATAGGTGTACCATGTAAAATACAGGGGCCGTGTAGTGTAGGGGGCCGTGTAGGGCTGTGGAGTGTCATGCTTGGGTGTCATTGGAGTCAGCTCAATGTGTAGATGCTAAATAACATGTCATTTGTCCACAAACTTTTATCGGGAAGCAAATCAATAGCTGGTCATTATTTGATTAAGGCCTCCAATTTCGACAAGCTTATTACTTACAACATGTTTGAATGTGTTCATGTGTGGCACCATTGCAATCGCCTGGACGCGTAGATGTTGAAGACATCTTGTTTGCCCTCTTACGCCACCAGCCCTACAAGAAATTACTCAGCAAGTGCTCCATCTCGTTGCACCTCCACCAGCGGCTCGCTGCTTGCAAGATTTTGGCCTACACAGTTCTACCCAGACCTACACACTAGCCATCCAACATGCATATCTGAGAATCAGGCCTCTCTTTAAATAATGACAAAAAGTTATGAGAGAAATGCACATTAACTTTTTGTTGTCTCATAAGCGGCGTGGTGCCGGTTCCTTTTGACCTTTTGACCTCAAATACACACACACACACACACACACACACACACACACACACACACACACACACACACACACACACACACACACACACACACACACACACACACACACACAGACTGTCAATGAACTGAATACCAAACTGATTTAAACGTCTGACACATCGGTGTGTTCCACTGGAGCTGGGCCGATGCGTGATGTGGTGCGTCTGAAGGCGTTTTTACACTGCCAAATATGCCCGTCTTATGCACGCCTTTTTCCCGGTCCACATGTTTACCCTGCCAGAGGTAAATTGCCTGCTTGAGCTAGTACCCCAATTTACCCTCCGGGTCCCTACAAATTAAACAGTTTGTGGCCCATTTTTGCACATGTAAGTTTAAATGCCGCGGTTCATTGTCTAACTTTCGCCTTCCCAACGTGAACAACCTATCTTTTAGCTTTCGAAACACTTTGCCACAGCAGAGGCAGACATTGGCCTACCTACAGAGAGGGTGGGTCCTTGGGGAGGGGCTAACTGGACAGAAGGGTATCCTATTGGAGGAAATTAAACTAGCTCTCAATCCTGCTCAGAAACTGCTTCCTCTTGGTGGTATTTGATCCTCATTGATTATGTTCTGATTATCGACCGGCGGGCCAGGTCAAGATGATCCGAGGGCCGCCAGTTGAACAGCCCTGATGCATTGGTTGGATCCTCACTTTTCCTTAGAAGGTTGCTGATTTACATCTTTAAAGTTAGGAAGATGACTCATAGAGTGGTCACTCTTCATGGAGACACAGCTGGGTCCAGGGGAATCTGCTCTCTGCTGCTGGACTCTTCAAGAAAAACAAGAACCAGGAGTTATGGACGTTTGATAAATGCTGTCATTTTTATAATCTCTGATGAATCCTCACCTCTTCTCAATAGACTGAGTTCCTTCTTTAAGGTTTAAAGGTTGTTCCGTAGAGCGGTCACTCTTCATGGAGACACAGCTGGGTCCAGGGGAGTCTGCTCTCTGCTGCTGGACTCTTCAAGAAAAACAAGGTTTTATGGATGTAGGATAGACACTGTGTTTCTATAATATCTGATAAATTCTTACCTTTGTCCATGATTTTGCTTCTTTTTTCTGAACAGGTTACGTATGGTCTTCATGGAGACACGGCTGGGTCCAGGGGAGTCTGCTCTCTGCTGCTGCTCTGGACTTCAACACACACACAGCTGTTACTCAGATGAGGGAGTCCTGATGTATCACTGCTGAGCTCTGAGAAGGACAATAGACACAGACAGAGAGATCCTCTTCTTACCTCTGAGCTTTAATCTGGCGGCCATGTTCCCCAGAGAGAGTGGTCTTCAGAGGTAGGACCCCCCTCCTCTCTCTCATCATCCATGGTAGACTGGAGAAAATACGTTCCGTCCCATACGGTATAAAGTTATAAAGTATAAATGTAAGGGGAAAAACTGAGGTTAAAGTGCTAAAGTTATTAAGGATGAACAGTTTTGAAGGGCTCATCGCTGCAACAGACTGATGAGATGAGGAAGTCAACCTTAACATGAGGAAGTTAAAGAACTGAACCTCAGATGAGGAAGTCAACTTTAACATGAGGGAGTTACAGGACTGAACCTCAGATGAGGAAGTCAACTTTAACATGAGGAAGTTAAAGAACTGAACCTCAGATGAGGAAGTGAACTTTAACATGAAGATGTTACAGAACTGAACCTCAGATGAGGAAGTCAACTTTAACATGAAGAAGTTACAGAACTGAACCTCAGATGAGGAAGTCAACTTTAACATGAGGAAGTTACAGAACTGAACCTCAGATGAGGAAGTCAACTTTAACATGAGGAAGTTACAGAACTGAACCTCAGATGAGGAAGTCAACTTTAACATGAGGAAGTTACAGAACTGAACCTCAGATGAGGAAGTCAACTTTAACATGAGGAAGTTACAGAACTGAACCTCAGATGTAACCTCAGAGAAAATTTAAAGTGAAGCAGCAGCAGCCTCCCTCCGTGAGATCCTGTCCTTAAGTTCACCTTCCTGCTCTGTGATATTTAATTTATCATCTTTTCTATCAACTTGTGCGTGGTCGCCCACGCGTGTGGTCATGCATGGTAATCGTTTTTTCCTCTCTGCTTGCTCCTCAGATGCGGCGAATTTCAAAAGTCTCGGGCGTGGTTTGTTGTCCCACAGCGCTTCAGTGCGTCAACAGATCTCAGACACTTTCAAATGACGTTAAATTCTAATAAACCACATGAAATTCTTGGGATTTGTTCTGTTAATTAATATATGCATATTATTATTTTATTTTAAACCTGTTTTTATTTTATTATTTTTTTTTCATGAGATACTGGATCTGCCCAAATAAGTACCGGAACACAGGGAGGCCAAAATAAAGAGGTGCCGGATCTTGTTCCGGCAGGATCCGTCTCAAATGAACCACTGCAATATACCCTGGAGTATCTGAGGTACAAAGGCTGGGACGAACTTTGAATTATGAAAATGTAGAATGCATAACGTTAACTCTCTGGCTCATAGCTGAGCGGAATAGAAGACCTCCCGTTGCCAAGTCGTATCTAAGGTCCGTCCTATTTACTGGAGGAGTGAACAACGTTCCCGTTGCATAAGAACCTGACGGGAGGGTAATGGTTGTTCCAGGTGTTAGTCAAACCCTCAGGCGTTACCAGGGAAACAAAGTTATGGCTTGTGAAAAACGTTATATTTGGATTGTAAAACGCATGAAAATATAAATGAATGATCTTAATTTATCTTCTTTGGCAAGTGACCATGGTATAAGCGGGTTAATGCCCCTCGAGGTGTCCATTATCAGGAATTAATGGACTTCACGGAGGCAACCGTCCTCCGCTGCGCGTCTGTTCTAAGGCCTCCGCGTCGTCCTTTACTTCCTGATAATGGACGACGCGTCGGGCATTATCCCTTACCCAAACCGTCACACTGACAATAACCTGTTATAACTTTACATCAGTCAGCTGTTATCCTGCTCTAAACCATCACACTAACAATAAGCTGTTATAACTTTATATCAGCTGTTATCCTGCTCTAAACCATCACACTAACAATAAGCTGTTATAACTTTATATCAGCTGTTATCCTGCTCTAAACCATCACACTAACAATAAGCTGTTATAACTTTATATCAGCTGTTATCCTGCTCTAAACCATCACACTAACAATAAGCTGTTATAACTTTATATCAGCTGTTATCCTGCTCTAAACCATCACACTAACAATAACCTGTTATAACTTTATATGACTAGGCTGTAATTGTAATGATCATGTAGAGCTGAGGTCAGATGTCTTGGTGGACATTTACACACCTTGATCAGCTCTGTTTGATGCTGCTGCTGTACAGACTGAGCACTGGTAACCTTTGACCTCTGGTGGGGTTGTCTATGGAGCAGAACACACACAGTAAACATAAACACACACAGTAAACATACAAGAGGGGAGAGAAGAGAGAGAGAGAGAGAGAGAGAGAGAGAGAGAGAGAGAGAGAGAGAGAGAGAGGGAGAGAGAGAGAGAGAGAGAGAGAGAGAGAGAGAGAGAGAGAGAGAGAGAGAGAGAGAGAGAGAGAGAGAGAGAGAGAGTGAGTGAGAGAGTGAGTGAGTGAGTGAGTGAGTGAGTGAGTGAGTGAGTGAGTGAGTGAGTGAGTGAGGTGAGTAGTGAGAGAGAGAGAGAGAGAGAGAGAGAGAGAGAGAGAGAGAGAGAGAGAGAGAGAGAGAGAGAGAGAGAGAGAGAGAGAGAGAGCGTAACAGAGAGATAGAGAACATAATTATACTGTGCAGGTATTCTGTGTAATTGTATTTAATTGGTTATTATTCTACGTTTTTTATCATTATTACATTTTTTTATGTATTTTGCATTTTCATATATCACTTAATTTCTCTTTCGTTGTACTTTTGACTCTTGAGCTGCAATAACAAGTGACTCCCCCGGTGTGGGATTCATAAAGTAGATTGTATCTTATATGCTTGTGGAGTATCTAATGGTAAATGGCTTTGTGTGTGTGTGTGTGTGTGTGTGTGTGTGTGTGTGTGTGTGTGTGTGTGTGTGTGTGTGTGTGTGTGTGTGTGTGTGTGTGTGTGTGTGTGTGTGTGTGTTGTGTGTGTTAAGGAGTACAGATAAAACCAGTAATCCTCTTCAAGTTAGTTAATGATTGATTGTGAGAGAGAGTATCAGTAGGAGTCTGATAACAACCAACTCTTCTGTTGTCATCGTCTGATTAATACTCCTGACCTCTCTCCTCTCTGGAGGGGCGTACCTCTCTGAGGGGCGTCCATCTTTAAGGTCAGGAGGTCGATTCATAGAGAGGTCACTCTTCATGGAGACACAGCTGGGTCCAGGGGAGTCTGCTCTCTGCTGCTGGACTCTTCTAGATAAACCAGATCAGACCAAGTCAACCACATCACTAAAACAGTCTTATCCCTCCTCTCATTATCACCATGTCAACCACATCACTAAAACAGCTTTATCCCTCCTCTCATTATCGCCATGTCAACCACATCACTAAAACAGTCTTATACCTCCTCTCATTATCACCACGTCAACCACATCACTGAAAAAGTCTTATCCCTCCTCTCATTATCACCACGTTAACCACATCACTGAAACAGTCTTATCCCTCCTCTCATTATCACCACGTCAACCACATCACTTGAAACAGTCTTATCCCTCCTCTCATTATCACCACGTCAAACCACATCACTAAAACAGTCTTATCCCCTCCTCCTCTCATTATCACCCACGTCAACCACATCACTAAAAACAGTCTTATCCCTCCTCTCATTATCACCACGTCAACCACATCACTAAAACAGTTCTTATCCTCTCCTCTCATTATCACCATGTCAACCACATCACCCAAAACAGTCTTAATCCCTCCTCTCATTATCACCATGTTCAAACCACATCACCAAAACAGTCTTATCCCTCCTCTCATTATCACCATGTCAACCACATCACTAAAACAGTCTTATCCCTCCTCTCATTATCACCATGTCAACCACATCACTAAAACAGTCTTATCGCTTCCTCTCATTATCACACCATGTCAACCACATCACTAAAACAGTCTTATCTCTTCCTCTCATTATCACCATGTCAACCACATCACTAAAACAAGTCTTTATCCCTCCTCTCATTATCACCATGTCAACCACATCCCTAAAACAGTCTTATCCCCTCCTCTCATTATCACCATGTCAAACCACATCACTAAAAACAGTCTTATCCCTCCTCTCATTATCACCCATGTCAAACCACATCACTAAAACAGTCTTATCCCTCCTCTCATTTATCACCCATGTCAACCCACATCACTAAAACAGTCTTATCCCTCCCTCTCATTATCACCCATGTCAACCAACATCACTAAAACAGTCTTATCCCTCCTCTCATTATCACCATGTCAACCACATCACTAAAACAGTCTTATCCCTCCTCTCATTATCACCATGTCAACCACATCACTAAACACAGTCTTATCCCTCCTCTCATTATTACACCATGTCAACCAACATCACTAAAACAGATCTTTATCCCTCCTCTCTCATTATCACCATGTCAACCACATCACTAAAACAGTCTTATCCCTCCTCTCATTATCACCATGTCAACCCACATCACTAAAACAGTTCTTATCCCTCCTTCTCATTATCACCATTGTCAACCACATCACTAAAAACAGTCTTATCCCTCCCCTCATTATCACCATGTCAACCACATCACTAAAACAGTTCTTATCCCTCCTCTCATTATCACCATGTCAACCACACAACTAAAACAGTCTTATCCCTCCTCTCATTATCACCATGTCAACCACATCACTAAAACAGTCTTATCCCTCCTCTCATTATCACCATGTCAACCACATCACTAAAACAGTCTTATCCCTCCTCCAACCACATCACTAAAACAGTCTTATCCCTCCTCTCATTATCACCATGTCAACCACATCACTAAAAACAGTCTTATCCCTCCTCTCATTAATCACCATGTCAACCACATCACTAAAAACAGTCTTATCCCTCCTCTCATTCCCTCCTCTCATTATCACCATGTCAACCACATCACTAAAACAGTCTTATCCCTCCTCTCATTATCACCATGTCAACCACATCACTAAAACAGTCTTATCTCTCCTCTCATTATCACCATGTCAACCACATCACTAAAACAGTCTTATCCCTCCTCTCATTATCACCATGTCAACCACATCACTAAAACAGTCTTATCCCTCCTCTCATTATCACCATGTCAACCACATCACTAAAACAGTCTTATCCCTCCTCTCATTATCACCATGTCAACCACATCACTGAAACAGTCTCATCCGTCCTCTCATTATCACCATGTCAACCACATCACTAAAACAGTCTTATCCCTCCTCTCATTCACACCACCTCCAACAGGACACTGTTTAAAGGTGCCATGACATGCTATTTTACGGATGCTTTAATATGTATTAGTGGGCCACTAACACAGTATTCAAAGACGTTCCTTAAATTCAGCCGTGGTGCAGAGTGCCACTCCGAGCCAGTCGCACATTGAGCTTCCCCCAAATGCGCTGTTTTGGTGTCTGTAGCTTTATTGCAAATGAGGAGGAGCGAGGCGGGTCAAGGAGGAGGGTGGGGGTGTGGCCCTGAGCAGCTTGTGGCCACGGTACCATGCGCTCTGTTTACAGTGGATGGATCGCAATGGGGCGCACACAGCCTTTAGCCGTGTTCTGTGAATATTCTAGAACACACGGGAGTCCTGGAGCTCTATATCTAAATAATATCATATACATAGATATCTATATCATATATATTATCACGGCCAAAGGCTCTCAAACGACCGCGTTGGGTTCTCCGACGTTCTTGGTTCTTCCACATTGTAACGTGCGATGGTGTAGGTCAGGGTTAGCATGAGGGAGGCAACATGTGAGATTCTCCTCACGGTACCTTTATGACGTTGTAAGCTTTTGACCGTACCACGCCAGGTCTCCACGGCACTATATATATTTACCATACGTTTGGAAAGTCCGGGATTCCTGCCTACAACAAATCAGTTACTCAATAACATATAATGAAAAGGGAGACTTTGTTCGTATACTGCTGTTTATTCTAGCCGAGCGGAAGAAACCACACTTCTTCACTCACCGTCATCTCATGTAACCTAACAAAAGAGGGAGGCGCCACTTAGTGGCGCTACATATTATAAACCTGACTGTTACTACGTCCACATCATTCTAAAGTAGACTGAACCGCGACATGGAGGAGAAAGGGATTGTTGCCGGGCAGCGCTTAGGCACCTCCGCCTCCTGCAGCGCCGAGGCGGTGGTCCCTCGGCAGCGGGAAGCGGGGCTCAAGCGGGAGACATTCCATATAGTGGTTCATGTTCTTGAGGGAGTCAAAGCCAAAGTTTCTTTACCCCAATTCATTCTGGCTGGCATTCATGGCTGAGATAACCCCACTCCGACGTGTTATGCGCCATAACACCAAAAGCAGAACGGTTATCCAAATAACAAGGAAGTGAACAACACTTGCGTTACAGTCCTGGAGCTCTATATCTAAATAATATCATATAATACATAGATATCTATATCATATAATACATATTATCACGGCCAAAAGCTGTGTGCGCCTCCAGATGATATTATGAATCACAAACGACTTCGTCGGGTTCTGCGACGTCTCTGGTTCTTCCACTTTCACATCAATCTGCAGTAGACTGAACCACGCGCTGCCTGCTGCCGGCTGCTGGCTGCCAGGCGGTGGTGCCTCGCGGCGGTGGTGCCTCGCGGCGGTGGTGCCTCGCGGCAACCGGCGGCATGTCGCAGTTCATGTACTTCAGGGAGTCAAAGCCATAGTTCCTTTCCCCCAATTCCTTCTCAACCATGGCTGAGATAACCCCCACTACAGTCTCGTTGTGGAAATACAAGAGACGTCAAAGAACCGACAAGAAACACGCACTGCGTTACAGTGCGTGTATTCACACACACACACACACACACACACACACACACACACACACACACACACACACACACACACACACACACACGGTCGTGTCTCATTGGCGGGCCAAAGTCTCTGGGCGGGCCAGGCAGAGTAAGGGGAGGAGCTTAGATGCTATGTGACGACATAAGAAAACACATTCCAAATCAGCGCGCTTGAGCCTCCGTTTTTTCAAAGGCAAGCAGAATACCTCGTGCTCTGTTTTACACCGAACGCTAGTTTAGCCACTGGGGGACCATAGGCAGGCTAGGGGAACTCATATTCATGTTAGAAAACCTCATAAAGTGAGATTTTCATGCCATGGCACCTTTAAATCCTCACCTCTTCTTAATAGACTGATTTCCATCTTTAAAGTTCCAAGGTTCTTCCATAGAGCGGTCACTCTTCATGGAGACACAGCTGGGTCCAGGGGAGTCTGCTCCCTGCTGCTGGACTCTTCTAAAAAAACAAGAACCAGGATTTATGGACGTTGGATAGAAGCTTTATTTTTATGAACTCTGATAAATCCTCACCTCTTCATAATAGACTGATTTCCCTCTTTAAAGTTTAAAGGTTCTTCCATAGAGCGGTCACTCTTTATGGAGACACAGCTGGGTCCAGGGGAGTCTGCTCTCTGCTGCTGCTCTCGGCTTCAACACACACACACACACACACACACACACACACACACACACACACACACACACACACACACACACACACACACACACACACACACACACACACACACAGCTGTTACTCAGACTAATGATGGAGTCATGATGTATCAATGCTGAGCTCTGAGATGGACAACAGTCACAGACAGAGGATCCTCTTCTTACCTCTTAGCTTTGCTCTGGGGGCCATGTTCCCCAGACAGGAGTGAGTCTTAGAGGTAGGACCCCCCTCCTCTCTCTCCTCATCCATGGTAGACTGGAGACCTGGACACAAACACAACTACACATTGTTTCTGTGGATTGTATTTGGTACCAGATGGGAAATTCTTGTGGAAAAGACACACACACACACACACACACACACACACACTACACATTGTACTTGGTACCAGATGGGACATTCTGACAAACACACACACACACACACACACACACACACACACACACACACACACACACACACACACACAATCGATTGGCTTGGTTTTAATTTGTTCGGCCATGCTGCAATAAAGGCTTTTTAAAATCACCTTCCTACTCTGAGTGCCTCAGTTCCTGTACCACACACTATCTATGTCTACGCACTCTATCACTATCTATGTCTAGATCTACGCACTCTATCACTATCTATGTCTACGCACTCTATCACTATCTATGTCTAGATCTACACACTCTATCACTATCTTTGTCTAGATCTAGACACTCTATCACTATCTATGTCTATATCTACACACTATCACTATCTATGTCTAGATCTACACTCTATCACTATCTATGTCTAGATCTACACACTCTATCACTATCTTTGTCTAGATCTAGACACTCTATCACCTATCTATGTCTAGATCTTACACACTCTATCACTATCTATGTCTAGAGATCTACACTCTATCAACTAATCTATGTCTAGATTCTACACACTCTATCACTATCTATGTCTAGATCTACACTCTATCACTAATCTATGTCCTAGATCTTACACACTATCACTATCTATGTCGTAGATCTACACACTCTATCACTATCTATGACTAGATATTACACAATTCTATCACTCACTATCTATGTCTTAGATATACCACTCTCTTATCACTATCTATGTCTAGATATACACACTCTATCACTATCTATGTCTAGATCTACACACTCTATCACTATCTATGTCTAGATCTACACACTCTATCACTATCTATGTCTAGATCTACACACTCTATCACTATCTATGTCTAGATCTACACACTATCACTATCTCTGTCTAGATCTACACTCTATCACTATCTATGTCTAGATCTACACACTCTATCACTATCTATGTCTAGATCTACACACTCTATCACTATCTACCACAAACTGAAGGTCTACCCAGCCCAAGAGACAGTAACCCGTTGTTAACTTTCCGTGGGGAAGATTAAAGTAAAGAGCTGGGACATACTGAATACAAAGTGGGGATCCATATCAAGGTATGAAAACCCACATATCATCTAGTTATTGCTATCCAAATAAAAATGGACCATTCACAAAGTAAATATATTTAATAATACATAATTCCATTTTTTTTAGTACAATGCAACATTGAAAAGGTCTCCCGTTCCCCTGCCCCTTTCATCTCTGCCGGAGGGTACGGTCTGACCACGACAGACTGCTCACCTGTGAGCAGCTGATAACGCAGGGTCCTTTCAGAGATGGCCGACTGTGATTAGTGTGGGAGGAAATGTTTCTCCCTCACAACGGGAACCACTGAAACGTCTCTTACACAGAGTGAGTCACTGGCATCAAGAGTGCAAAGTTCAGGGCACTGAACCGTTATCAACGCTCATAAAACCAACAATAAGGCACTTATGTTACCAATAACCCTCCACGACACACTACACGCATACAGTCCAAGAGATGGTCACATCAGGGAATGTTTGAATCCAAACCGTTTTCCATTGGAATCCAATGTGAGTTCTGTTCCCATTCTGGACCAGAGGTTCCTTATGAAAACACCCCCAACACAGTGAGACTAGTTATTGATGTTCTGACCCATATTCCTTTATTAAGACAGATTGTCTCTCTGAGATCAATATCTCTTTTACAGCAGAAACCTGGGAACACTTAACTCGGACTGGACACTGATGAATTCAGAATATATCAATACAGTGAGAAGATATGACCAATAATCTTAAGAAAACATGAATTTTAGAAAACTGTACCTTAGCCTCTCTTTGATGAAAACGTGTTCTGCCCCGTGTCGTATGAAAATAAAAAAGCAGAAAAGGATGGAAAGTAAGATCCGTTGAATGAAGAGATTCAGGTGTTTGCCAAAACACAAGGTTCAAAAGTTTCTGAGAATAAAGATTGAGCTGCTGGGCTTCTCATTGAAAGACCGATCGTATGAGGAAGGAGAGGCGTTTAAAACAACAATCTAACTTACACCTTAAACCTTTAATGATGATCAGGGCTGGGCCTCATATCAGAACACACACCCATAAACTGTATCAAGTGATAAGATAGATGGAGCAAAGGGTTTGGAGGAGGTCAATATAAAGCCATAAAACCACCATGTCTCAGTAATGATGTTCAAGGTTAAAACAGCGGAATTAAAGTTACGTCAAGGGTATTAAGTTCTGCTGTACTTTGAATCGTCTGCTGTGAACTCATGTGACTCCCAACAATGAAAATACAGTCTGATGGAAAGCTAAGGAAGCATTTTTATTACTTTGAAGGAGAAAACGAGTAAAGACTTTTCAGAGTTAGGAAACAGACAAGACAGCAAACCAAATAAACATAGTAAAGACATCTTATCCACGCTGTCAGAAACACCTTAGAGTCAGAGCTGTCAGTAAAACCATCAATCATTAACTAACTGATTACTGGTTTACCAGTACCACCTCCACACACACACACACACACACACACACACACACACACACACACACACACACACACACACACACACACACACACACACACACACACACACACACACACACACACACTCCAGCAGGTCAAGAGTCAAAAGCAACACAGTCTCACCCCGAGGACGTCAAAAACCGACTGTTGCCATGGGCACTTTAGCGTCGGCCGCTGACGGGAAAGGGGTACCCCTCGGCGTCGTCTGCAGACGGAGAGGGGGTTCAACTCACTACAATGTTATGCCATCCCCGGCGATGTCTGACGTTCAGAGCGGGTGCTCCAGCAGCCCGTTCAATCCTGTATTAACCCGACTACGGCTCTAATAGACGCTGGGAGCATCTTTCCTATTGGCGGTGGTGGCTCGCCTGTAGGGGGCGCTGGGGCGCCGCCCCCCGCCGACCTGCCTCCCTGCTTTATTTATTTATTTATATTCTCTCATTTAATATATTTTTAATAATCTATCTCGTTTTGAGAATAATATTATGTTAATGCATTTGATAATGCATATACTTAGAATATCTTTAGAATCCTCCAT
>OLKM01004620.1:0-21101 GCA_900291075.1 Melanogrammus aeglefinus | reverse complement strand
AGTGAAGGGTTGTTACTTTAAGCATTCGTTTAGAACAAATACAATTACTCTCTGTTTTGCCTCATTTAGTGAAGGAAATTCGCAATCCATTATATCACTTGACATTGCACTCACAGCGATCTATGAGCGATGTCATTGAGTGATAAACATGATTTGCGTGTCATCACAGATGACTCAAATATGATATCAATTCCTATGAGAGTAATTTTAGGAGGCCTAAATGACCTGTGAATCCACATTCACAGTGGTGATTCTGGAACTATCTCAATGAAACAAATAGTTCTATTTGTAGTGGCCTGGAAATTTAAGACAGTGCTAACGCCCCACCGTTTCAACCTTTCAAATAATTATGCAAGTTCGAATGCAAGACGAATCAATAGCATTGTTTTGAGTTATTGCAGAGCTTTAGACGGATGTTCTTTACCACTATAAGGGGTGAGTCATAGCGTTGCAGTTCCGAAATACGATTGAAGGTGTCATAGAACAATTTGAGCAGAAGTGATTAGTTTGATGAGACAACTTTCTCAATGATTTTACTTATGCAGTAGATTTGATATTGAGAGTCTGTAAAGTGTTTGTAAACAAGAGGATTAGCTCCGCTTTTTAAAGGGGTTTAATAACTGCAGTGTTCAAAGACTTTTGGAACTTGAACTGACGGAGAAGAGAGTGTTTAACTATTGCCAGTAATCTACTGCTAGCAGTTGAAAACATCTTAAAGAGGTGGGTAGGTATATTATAGGTTAGTCACAAAGGCCAACAGGTGGAGTGGCTTTAGTTGTGTCACATGAGTTTTCATCCACAGACTTTCTGAGAGTCCTGATCAACATTAAAGAGCACTACCAACTCTTGCCACGTAGTTTTATGCCCGTCGAAACAGGTGTGTGAGTATTGCACCAACATTGTTTTCGTTTTAGACGCGTGGAGATATTGACCTATTAATTGATGCGGCGTATCCTGAGTCTCCTTCAATTTATACTATTATACAATAAAAGCTGCATAAACTCATTGCATTGTCTGTGTGAGAATCGAGAATACTCATGGTGGCACATTGCTTGCGTATGGGGGGTTGTGAGATCAGTCTTCAATCAGTATGCAAATATGTGGTCTTTGCATTAATTAGTGTTCGGGTTCTAATGATATTGGAGAAAAATGTTTATCTAGCATTTGTTTAAGTCTATATATTGTAGAAGCACACAGACTCTCTTGTATGAGATATCATGGTGTCAATATGAAGTTTTGATATTTAACGCCAGATTGCGTTCAACCTTCCTTTTCTGTGTGCTGTTACAGAAGCAGCTTTCTCACAGGTGCCCTTTGCTTTCTCAGAAATCGTTTTAAACCTTATAAGGTGCAATGACATCTATACTTTCAAAAATTTCTTATCATTAAAGTTTTATCACCTACAAGATCATCAGCCAGAACATGGGTTTAGAGGTGGTAGCAAGGAGATGGCCCCTTTTAAAAAAGTACATTAGAATCTTCATTGATACTACCGTTATTTTTGACAGTGTTTGGATATTGTTGTCTGTATGTCGGGAATAAAAGATATGTTACAGAGCAACAGTGGAAAGGATCAGTCACAGAGAGATATCAAAACATTGAGGCCTCTTTGTGATAACCAGTCTTAGAGTGTGCCCTTTACAATGAGTAGCCTCTTTCACATGTGTGAAGACAGTTCAAATGTGTCCAAAATGTAAAATAGTTTTTTTTGCACACTTTGTCATTTCAAAACCATCAGTAGAAAATTGAATCACCAAGTTATAAATCTAGACAGTCAAAATTCTGTGACGATGCTAGACAGATAATGTCTGTGAATTCCATCGAAAAAATTTTAGAGAAGAAATTTGTTGGGGTGGCCTGTAAATAATTTAATAGGGAAGACTGTGGGAGCATTTTCAATACAGCACTAAGAGTATTTCGAACGATGGAAAATCACCAAAAACATCTGTTTCCCCCTGAAATTACAATTTTTAAATATAGCAGCAACCCCTCCACCTTTTTTCCAGATCTACATTGCATCAAAAAAGTTATAGTCAGGGAGGAGCTGTCTCTATATCAGAACGGTTGCACTGTTTATTTTGTTTCAGCGCCTAGTGTTTCAGTTAAAAACATAAAAATCGCAGTTTGGAAGTGTTAATTAAATATCATGTAACTAAAAATGATTTGTTATTTAAAGAGACCTACATTAAGTAGAGCCATCCTGATGGTGCTGTTGATAGGCTTTAAGGTTGTTTTTGGTTTGGAGGCAATAGATATGAGATTTGTGAGGTTAGCAGTGTGTCTAAGTTTCCCTTTGTTTACTCTCTTAGTGGTTACAGCATGAATGCGAAAGTTGCCCTGCTTTGACGTAGGCAACCTTGGGTTCAGCAGATTATGAGAAACTTCCTTTATACTGTGTCTACGGCTGAACCCTTTTTTGTCTCAGTAATACTCAGGACTACTATCAGTACGGGGGCGGGAGTAGGTGGGGCGCCATCCTCCTGGGTGTTAGCAGTGTTTAGCAGCCTGTCAGCCATGTACAGTGGCGATGCTATCATTGAACACAGATGCAAGTTTTGACTGGCCAGCATTGTTTCCATTCTTCTAAATTCGGCTGGAAAAAGTCGCAAATGGAGACATCGGAGCTGGAGTTTTGTTGTTGTTGGCTATGGGAGAGATGAGTGCTGGAGTCATCATTCGATGGGGGAATGCAGAGGAGGAGGGGTGTGGCCGTTCCCTCGACCAAGCCAGCATCAGGCGATGGGGGGAGGGCACAGTGTTGATGGCGCGATTTGGGCGGGCTGTTTGTCTCTCTTCAAGGTCTGTTGGGCTGTCTGCTATCTGTGTTGTCAGATAGTGGCAGAGTAGTTGTGTGGGGGAGGCTGTAGTCTCGCTTCTTCTCAACCTGTGCTCTGATTGTGGCCTGTGCGTCAGACCATGGCAAGATTGTGGCCTGTGCGTAAAGCGAGAAGAGAAGATTGTCCCTCAACAGTTTTGAGCCTAACCTGTTTGGGTGTAGGCCATCTGCTCTGAAAAGATATTTGCGCCCCCAGAATAAGTTGAAATTGTCAATAAAGTCCCTTCCTCTTTCATTGCAGACTCTGGAAAGCCATGTATTCAGTGCAAGTAGACGACTGAATCTGTGTTATTCCCCTGTCAACTGTTGGTATGGGTCCACTGATGGGAAGACTTGATGTGTATTTTGTCCAGTGTATCCAATAGATCAGAGTGTAAATCCCTCTTCAGAAGTTCTGACTGTTCTCTTTGAATATCATTAAATCCTGCATGCACCAATAATATCTGTGAGATTTTGGGGTTTTCCATATGTGATTTTGTGGCTAGTTTTATGGTTGATATCACTAACCATTCCACATATGGGAAGATGCATGTTTTGATCTTCTTACCGGTTATATCCTTGATAGTTGAGTCTCCTATAATCAGAGTGTCTGGTTCATCTGCTTTCTCTGAGATGGGCCCTTGTTGGACGGTGGCAGACACATGCGCAGCCCGCCTCCGTGGCGACTGGTTGTTCCGTCTCTGTCCGCACTGTCCGTCCGGACGCATCTCGGGGCTCAGGGGTGCATCGGTGGCAGGCGCGTTCGTGGACTCTTGACTGTTTCTGTCTGTTTCAGTTTGGCGCAGTCTGTGCATTTCCCAGTCTCCGTGCCTGAGATATCCGAATACAGAGGCATGTTGGCGATAGGAAATTCCAAGGCTTTTTCTGCGGTCTGATCCGGGTAAAAAGTGCCAAAATGTATTGTTGAATCGAGCGATTGAGGACGACGGAAACAAACTATATACTGTTAGGTAAATAAAATAAGATAAAGTAGTTCTTTCCAATGCCTAGCGGAGCTTCGGGAAACATGACCTCTCTCTCCTCTCGAGGTGCTAATCTTAGTTAATACCATGAGACAGAACATACTGGCCCTTCCACCACAAACCCCAGCCTATCTCATCATCTTTGTCGCTGTGCGTTTCCTGCACAAAAACTATGTCTAATCTTTTCTGAAATAACTGCCCATCCCGCCCACCATTAATACTTAAAGAGCCGACCCTTACCTTATACATAGGGGACTGAGAGAGAGAAGATATACACAGGTAGAGGAAACAAGAGGAAGATCACCCAGTGCAACACATTCATCCTGACCTTACTTATTTATTCTTAACCTTTTTAAACATTTCCCTCTAGTCTTGATCGTCTTCCTTAAACTTGTCATGTGTTTTTTTAACTGGAAACGTTTCTTCCCATCCAACATATCAGCACCAACTTCTGCAAGGTTACCACACCCTTAATGAATTTTTCAGAGTCAGTGTCATACTCAATCTCTTCCTCCTTATCCCTAGCAGCAACACCCCCCATAGCACACGGCTCTCCCCCTGCCACCTTCGAACCAGCAGCCTGACTTTGGTCGGATTCTGCTGCCAGCTCTTTCCCGCTGCTTTCTCCGCCAACGTCCTCTACTCCTGCTGCCGGTTCCTCCTCTGCTACTGGCCCTTCTTCTCTACCTAACTCAACTCGCTGTTCCTCGGCCTGACTGTCTACCTGTCCGATGTGTCCCTCTCCTGCCTCATTTTCAGCCGGCGGGGTGCCGCCCCCTCCACGGAGCGGTGGTCTCCGCTCTGAGCGCCCCTCAGCCTGCCTGTGAGGACAAGCCGTCCGCTTGTGCCCGACATCCCCGCACTCTAAACATTTCATGCTGCCTGTACTGGCGTACACCATGCAATGCCCCTTCCTGTGTTTCACTCTGAAGGACACATCTCCCGCGTCTGCGCTGGACAGTTCAGGAACACCTGTCTAATAAACGACTGGACATGATGCTTCAGCTTATCGCTCTTACATCCTAAAGCCACAGTCCTAAAGCCACTCGCCATCTTCCCGAAGCCCTGGAGCTTCTGCTCCAAACGCCTCGTTGGGAATGAACGGGGGAACCCCGGAAACGGTGACCCGGGCGGTGGGCACGGCAAGCGGGGAAACCTGCAGATAGACGCCGTTCAAAGACACGCCGCTCACTATTAGCTCAGCCACAAAACGCTCCTCTTTCAAAAACACAACCACTCCTTTGTTCATTCTGGAGGCATGTGACAGGTAGGTGTGTCCCACATGGTCTCCCACAGCCAGGAGAACAGCCTCTACCGGGACAAACGGATTGGGCTGAACCCGCTCTCCATGTCGGACAGACGTCGCCGAGGACGCCATCCCCGCCGTGAAACACGGCCCCCCGTCCACCAAAAACCACCCGCTAGATATTCACCTAACTACAACAACAACAACCATATAATCACTACGAAACAATCATACAATACAGTAGGAAAAGAAAAAAAGTTTGAGTAAATCACAAACGCTCTCAAACTCACCACGCTCTCCACCACCAAACTCCCAGCATGCACCCAGAGAGAGAGAGCAAGAGAGAGATATAACTCTTTATATGTAGGCCTATTCGGCATATTCAACCGTCGGCCTAATGCGCCTCTTGTTTGACTTATCGGACAAACGGCCCTTCGGAATAATGGGTTCCGTTTTCGTAAGATTGAACCGTCGGCATAGTGGCATGTCGATCTAATGGGAAATTTTTCGGACCATTGAGACGTCGGAACAATGACGCGTCGGAATTACGGCATGGCACCACTTTGGCACTATGTGTCAGTACTTGTTGCTGAAATGTGCTATACAAATAAACTTGTGTTGCAGGTGGGAATCAAGAACCATTTTGGCCACATGTCAGGAGACCCTGAGTTGATTGCAGCTGCAATTCTACCCAAAATTCCGTACAACGTGGACAAAGGATGAATCCACAATCAAAACAGGTAAGACATCATTGGGATAGTGAAGAAATAAATGTATATCTTTGAATCTGTCCACACAACTAATTGATCTGTGGTTACTAATAAAATTCAAATTCAAATCTTGAATAATGGATGCATGGATAGTAGCCTACTTACAATTAAAATAAGAGAGTTGCATTAGATCTATTATTTATATTTTTATTGTCACTATTTCAGGAATTGACTACATCAGACAGCACATCGAAGAACCATCCCTTCAGCTAGCAGATGCCAACCGGTCCAGTTCGTCTGATGACGATGACTTCTTCTCTGCCCTGCAGTCATCTCAAGCACAAGGTGGTGCCAAACAACTGGATGGATACTTGGCCTGTTCAGCAGATCAATTGGCCTTGCTGAAATCCTTTCCAGTGGTGTGCAGCTTTCCGTGAAGCTGAACACTCCTCTACCTGCCTCAGCGGCCTGTGAAAGGCTCTTCAGCATCGCAGGACATGTCTTCAGTCCAAGAAGAGCGAGACTCAATTCTCGCAATTTTGAAAACCAACTTCTTCTGAAGATACACAGACACCTTTTCAGTTTCAGTTAATAACTTCATGCAATTTGAAGTACCAGCAGTTTGTCCATATAACACACAGGGAGTGAGAGAGTGCTAGTCACCGTTGATGATGGCAGAAGTTAAATTTTTGCTTTTGAAAAACTTCAAGCCTCTTTCTCCTGTGCCTGGATATTATGCTTACACTGTAAGGGAGCCACAATACATTTCATAATCAAAATTCTAACCCTCTAACTCACTTTTTTTTAAAATACCTTTACTTTTACTTTTAATACTTAAGTACATTTTATATCAGACAATTACGTTTGATACTTAAGTACACTAAATGTCAGGTACTTTGAAAGTAATTTTCTGGTAAGATACTTGTACTTTTACTCAAGTATTGCTTTCAAGTACTTTATACAAGACTGGATAAACTTCCCATAGTGGTTTAACAGAGCTAAATATTACCGTCATCTTCTTCAGTTACATTTTCGGAACTGCAGCCCTCTGAATAGCATCTGTCTTGTCCTTCATTGGATGTACGTACGCCCATAGCATCAATGACATGTCCTAAGTATGAAACGCTGTTCTGCATGAGTGTACACTTCTCTCTTTTTACCCTGAGATTGTATGCTAAGATCCTCTTCCAAGTTTGTCAGGTGGCTTTCTGCATCTTTTCCAGTAATTAATCTGTCATCTAAATAACATATGACAACTTCCATGCCCTGAAGAACCTGATCCATAATCTTTTGGAAAAAAGCAGGAGCGCTTGTGATACCATAGGGTAACCTATTGTAGTGATACAACCCTCCGTGTGTGTTGATAGTTAGGAACTGTCTTTAATTTTCCTATAGTGGAACTTGCTGATCAGCCTGTGGCAAGTCTAATTTGGTAAACTGCTGACCTCTTGCTAGTTTAACAAACAAATCTTGAGCTTTGGGTAGTGGATACTGTTCCACATTCAACCCTGAATTTACGGTGACCTTGTAGTCTCCACATATTCTCATAGTATCATCCTTTTTAGGCACACAAATTATTGGAGCTGCCCACTCACTGTAATTAATGGGTGAGATGACACCTTCAGCTTCCAATTTTGCCAGTTCTCTCTCTACGGCTTCTCTAAGTGCATAAGGCCCGTTTCTAGGCTTACAGAACTTTGTCAAAGCATCTGGAACTACATGTAGTCTGGCTTTAATACCTTTGAGCTTGCCCAGATCAGGTTTGAACACTGATGCATGTCTGGTACACACATCATCAACACCTGCGTGAAGTTGGCACCCCATGTGTAAAAAAAACATGTAAAACTATTTCAGATCGTTTGTGCTTCGTTTGTGCACGTTTGTGCACGACAAATGAAAATTTGTGCTCATTCCGTAAACATATGACGTCACTCAGCACCCCAATATTGTCCGAATCGGTTCAAATGTGTCTCAATCATTTGTGCATCGTTTGTGCACGTTTGTGCACGACAAATAAACATTTGTGCTCTTTTAATTTTTAAGTTATTAAGGTTTCATTTTTTTCACTCAGCACCCCAATAATGTCAGAATTGGTTCAAATTGGTCTCATTCGTTTGTGCATCGTTTGTGCACGACAAATAAACATTTGTGCTCTTTTAATTTTTAAGTTATTAAGGTTTCATTTTTTTCACTCAGCACCCCAATAATGTCAGAATTGGTTCAAATTGGTCTCATTCGTTTGTGCATCGTTTGTGCACGTTTGTGCACGACAAATGAACATTTGTGCTCATACCGTTTTTGAGATATCAAACATTACATTTTGTAAACATATGACGTCACTCAGCACCCCAATTTTGTCCGAATCGGTTCAAATGTGTCTCAATCATTTGTGCATCGTTTGTGCACGTTTGTGCACGACAAATAAACATTTGTGCTGTTTCAAATTTTAAGTTATTAAGGTTTCATTTTTTTCACTCAGCACCCCAATAATGTCAGAATTGGTTCAAATTGGTCTCATTCGTTTGTGCATCGTTTGTGCACGACAAATGAACATTTGCGCTCTTTCAAATTTTAAGTTATTAAGGTTTCATTTTTTTCACTCAGCACCCCAATAATGTCCGAATCGGTCCAAATCGGTCTCAATCCTTTGTACTTCGTTTGTGCACGTTTGTGCACGACAAATGAACATTTGTGCTCATACCACCTTTGAGATATTAAACATAACATTTTGTAAACAAATCACGTCACTCAACTTCCGAAGCTGGCGCCCCAAAGGTGAAAAACATATATAAAACTTATTCTGATCGTTTGTGCTCCATGCATGAATATTCCTGCTTTTATTGTTTAACAAGTGACGCAGTTGGTCACGCGGCGTAGTTGTGCTGCAGAAGACAACCGCGGGAAGATCTGAAGGCTTCGACTCAAACGTCTCCTGTGCTAACACCGGTTTTTGTCTTCTGAGAGGTGAGTAAAGTCGTAGCGTACATGTATCAAAGATGTGTCAGTTTGTTATTCCAGTGCCCTATACCACGAAGCTCGCTGAACATACCCAGGCTTTCTTGGGAAAACCTGGCTCGACAGAGCCGAAACTCGCAATCAGAGTTAAATGGTACCATGAAGCTCACTTTAGATTCAATTAGTTGAACCAGGTTTTCCGCTTTAGGTTCAGTGCGCGTTCACGAGAAAGGGGCGTTTTTTGCGTAATTTTTCTCACCTTTACGATAGATCAAGCAGTCTATATGAGGAGGCCTATAAGTGAAAAGATTCTGCATATTGTCTGTAAAATAACTATTCCAAATGCAGAATTGTTCGCCATTAATCCAAATAGAAGGATGATTTAAAAATGCATAAGCAACGTCCATCCTGCCTTATTCTATCATTTAGGAAATTCTCTTTAAATACACCCTATTTAAGAAATGTGTTGCATGTTTTCGACCGCCGAAAGGTAGCGGCTGTAGCGTAGTGGATTAGTATAAGACCCGAACGCCAGCGACCGGGGTTCAAATTCGCCAGTCTATCATCATGCATTTTACCCCCATAGATGTGGTGCCAGCACGGCCTTGAAAATATGGGTTCAAGTTCGAAATAAGCACAAAAATATAATTCCATATGCATGAGAATTAGGAATTTTTAAGCTTCACATAAATTCGCGTCACTTGGGAGTCGAACCCCCCGCGCAGATATTCAAGACTGACGCGCTACCTCCACTCTAGCACTCTGTCACTGAGACGCAATGCGCAACAGTAATCATTGTCTACATAAGGTCCAAAAGGACGATCAAATAACGAACACCCTCTGATGAGAATCTGTATCTCTCATGAAGAACCCCAATTTCGTTGTTTGCACAATGACAATAAAGTCTGAAATCTGAATATCGTCAGACAATGCCAAGGGATCGGTTCTGTCCCGTAAAACCCTTGTACGAGAAGTGCGCCGGGGTCCACGGGAACACCCACAAATGGTGACGCCATTGTCAGAGGAGGGGCTAGGAAGCTGCGCACGCCGATTTAAGTAGCCGATCTCCGGCTAGACTAAGCCGAAAAACTGCTCCCGACCAGGTTTGGTTGCGAGCATAAGTCACCATGGTGATACAGCGATGCTAAAAGAGATCGACTTTCGTGGTACAACTAACCCAGGCTTGGAGCTCAACATACCTCGCTTACCCTCTAAGCGAGCTTCGTGGTACAGGGCCCAGAGACTTATATCGCCTAGGTTGTTGAAAGCAGTTGTCATGATGCGCACGCACACACACACACACACACACACACACACACACACACACACACACACACACACACACACACACACACACACACACACACACACACACACACACGTGCACACACACTAATAGGAAGAGTGGTCTCCTTTTTCATGAATATGCTTACAAGTTGGGCAATAAGAAGTTGAGTCCATTCCCTCTGTTTTTTGATAGATGCCAAGACCGTCAGCTTGGGACAAGGAGGAAGTAATAAATGTACTCAAGACTGCTAAACACAGTGTGCTAACTGAGCATGGCATTGCAGGTCCTACAAATACAGTGTGGAAACAGCTTAGTGACTTACTCAGAGGGGAAATGTCACCCAAAAACATGTACACATTTGTGAAGTTAAATAGGCACAACTGTTGGGAAACCCTAGAGATAAAAAATGAAGAGAGTGAAGAACCTGATTGCACTGATACTGAGCCAGAATACATCAGTGATGACCCTGATGAAAACCCACATAACACAGATTTTCAAATGACCATATCCTATGACGAGTGGGCTACTGTATGGAAAGAAGAAGTTGAATACAGTAATACAAGTGGACAAACTAGACAGTACACAATATTAAAGCGTGGAACATGGACTCATTTATTGAATCAAAAGATATGGGAGAGCACTAAATCCCCATGCACTATAACATTCAAAAGAGCCAAAGTGTACCCAAATAGTCTGTCAAAGCCCATCGATATTACTGGGTACTGCACTGAATGCAATGCAAGATTATCCATTGTGAGTCAGAGCATGCCAGAAGAGGGCAAACCAGTGCTGCTACAATGTCAAATTCAGAATGTCGATGACAATCTACACACTGGGAAAAGGAAGAGGAGATTAACTGGGGCACGGCGAAAAATTGTGTCAGAGGAGCTGTGTAAGGGCAAACAACTTCCACATGTATGGCGAGTGACAGAGGCTCACAACATTATGAATTTAGGTGATCCAGAGCCTAGCCACCTGCCAAATCTAGCTACCCTTAGAAAAGCAAAACAAGAAAAAAAGAGCAAGGAGCTAGGTAACCAAGACCCCATTTTGTCGCTGCAGGTGATAAAACACAGTGTGCCTCACAGTGGAAGCATCCATGATATTGGCCTTGACAATTTTTTCTGTCACTACTGGACCCCCTCTCAAATGCATGCAAACAAGGCAATGTCAAAGATACCAGGCTCCACTGTTAGTTTTGATGCCACAGGCACAGTGGTGAAAAAACTAAAATGACCCACTGGAACATCAGGACATATCTTCCTTTATCAAGGGGTTTTGTCCTCACCTGGAGTACACATTCCAGTGGTTCAGATGCTCTCTGAACGTCATGACATCCAAGCGATACAAAACTGGTTGTCTGAATGGCGACGAGCAGGTGCCGCTGTCCCAAAAGAAGTTGTGTGCGACTTCTCCCTCGCACTCCTGGGAGGAGTTGTTAAGGCCTTCACTCTTCAACCAGACCTCAAAACTTACATTGATCAGTGTTTCGGGGGTACTGATGGGCAAAGAGTACTCCACATTACCTCCATGCTTTGTCAGGGTGGATGTCGCTCATTGCATAAAAATAATCAGTCGATGGGACTGTCTCAGGAAGAAAGGGAACAGGGTAAGGGAGTTCTACCTGAGAGCCATGGCACAGCTCTTGCAGTCTGTCACAATGGACCAGGCAAAAGAGTTGATTCGCTCCATTGTTGTTGTGGCCCTCAGCGAATCAGAAGGGAGTGATGCAAAGGGAACACCGGTCTTCTCCGAAATATGCAAGACTAACCTGAAGAAAGCCATCGCAGAACAGTGGGAACCTCTCACAGAAGATGTGCCACAGAGGGCCGATGTGCCACAGAGGACTGATGACACACTACAAGCCTGCAGAAGCGATGTCCAAAGGTGGGTTAGTGACATATGTGAGGAGAGCAGGTCTCTTGCTGCCGATGATGGTGACAGGGACAATTTGCATTTTTTACCCGAGCTCGTCCCACATCTCATTCGACTGTCCTCCTACCTTCCTCTATGGACTGGGATTA
This sequence comes from Melanogrammus aeglefinus, assembly GCA_900291075.1. Lineage (NCBI taxonomy): Eukaryota > Metazoa > Chordata > Actinopteri > Gadiformes > Gadidae > Melanogrammus > Melanogrammus aeglefinus. The sequence goes on along the minus strand of OLKM01004620.1, from coordinate 9,080 downwards.
TGGGAACAGCCTTCAAAAGCCAAAACATTACTGCCAGTTCTGCTCACGTTGAGGCAGAGTTTAAAAATTTGAAGAAGGGCCTCTTCAAACATGACAATTTGCCCATACGGGTGGATTGATTTGTAGCACAACATCTTGCTATGACCGAGGGAAGTATGAAGCTGTCCGCTGCTACCATAAAGAACCACAACAAAATGGAAGACAACACAATGGAAGACAATGACGATAGAGGACAACAAAATGGACGACAAGACAATGAAACACTGTTGGACACAGACAAAAATGAGCCGATTGAAAACTGGCGAGGCCTTGGTGTGCCCCCCAAAAAGAGGAAGTCATATTTGACACCATGTCCAGAGTGGCTTCAAAAGATTCTGCCCCGCAACAAAAAATATCCATTGGATTAATGAAAAATGGCAACCACCTTGCCAGTCACCCTATAAAACTGGGGAAAATGCATGTAGCCGTAAAAAATACATGTGCATTTGACTCTTTCCTCCAGTGCCTGTGCTCTGCCTTCTGCGACAGCAACAGCTTCAGCAGGTACATCCAACAGAGCAAGAGTTCATTATTCAATTTGGTCCACTTCATCGTAACAAAAGGGGTAAACAAAGATGCATACAAGCAAAGGGCAAAAATCCTGGTTGAAGCTTTTAGCTGTGAACCGTTGGTGTCAGGCGTAAATGAAGTCAATGCTGCATGCAATGTTGCAAACATAATAACGTCAACAATGAAGGAGGCCCCATCTGTTGTGCTCCAAGCCTTGTGCTCCTCTCCTTACTGCAGCTACAGCCTGAAACAGACAAGAGATGTTCCTCTAGTTCAAGTTCATGTGCACACACTGCATACAGAGGGAATGCGAGCACTTCAAGCATCAGTTGAGGGGGGATTAAATCTACCCCCTTCAAAATGTTTTCGACCACTTCAGTCCCCCGGAAATTGTCCTAGCCCCCTAAAAACAGAGGACCCTTCAACTGGCATTGTTAGGTGCACAGGTGTGGTTACACACACATATAATACTGGAGCGGCACTGTACATCGAAACAGGCAAAGAGAGGTTCTTTGCACTGGAGGAATTCCCCACCAACATCACCTTACACAACGAGCAATTCACACTTCGAGGCATTGTGGCATATCTTCCAGGGCCGACCAGGAGCTCTATTGGACACTACGTGGCCTTCTGCAGAAGATCGTCTGTTCTCTGGGAGCGATGTGATGACCTCGCCAACAAAGTCACAACTTCACCAGCCAAAACAAAAATACAACCACATGTCATAATTTATACAAAGGAGTGAAAAAAGAGCCAGTTTTTTCAGCCATCCATCCTCTCCAATCAATCTTAATTGACTTTTGTGTTCCTGCCTCTTGGCCACCTTTCCGCCAACAACCATCACATCACATCATATAGGCTGCCCTGGGCCCTGTCCTTCTGTCAGCAGAGGCTTTTTTGAGACCGTTTTTTGTTGCACTGACAGACTTCAACTTACTGCAATTAATTTCCCACCATCAGTTTATTTTTGGGCTTACAAGCACACAGTAACATTTCTTTTTTTTTTCTTCAGTAGGCCTATGACACATTTTCTACATGACCAGCAACTGAATAACAATGATTACATGATACTGTGTGCAGAACCTAAACTTGTGTTTCCTTCAGAAAACCTAATATGTAGTTCAGTTCTCTTCCATACATGTGTTCATTGTTCAGTAAATACAATTTTCTCTGTGGTTCAGGTTTTCATTTCTTTCATCTCTGTTTTGCCATCACACATCTTACAACTAAACATTCTTCATTGATTCTTCTCTTAAATCTAACATAATCAGAACCACAATCTGCATCTGCTTTAATTGACCAAGTTTGTTACTAAATACAATGAATTTGGTTAGTTTTTTAACTTAAGACAATCACAAACTAAGACATGCCATCTTCCTCCGTTGGCCATGTTGCCATCTGCACTTGACCTTCAACTCACTTCATCCTAGCGTTTGAAAAGCGTGATTTAGCGTGTCTTACCTGAATAATGACAACTGCTTTCAAAAACGTAGGCGATATAAGTCTCTGGAATAACAAACTGACACATCTTTGATACATGTGTGGCGGGGCTACGACTGAGTAATGCTGACAACGCCACCCCTAGGACAAGAGCAGGGGAACTCTATTTTACTCAAGAAACGCACGCACAGGCTTGACTTACAGGTATAAAAATATATTCTTTATTCTCATTTAATTAAAAGTTCGTCGCTGTAGGTCATCAATAAAATAGGACGCCCATTAGTACATAAAACAAAAACAAGGGGGGGGGGGCCCCGCTAGCCGGTGGTCACAATTAGTCTACCAGCACAAATTTCAAAGTCCACCGACTAGGGGGAAAGAAAGAAACAAAAAAGAACACATGCATGAAGCAAACAACCAAACGAACAGAAATACAAAACGCGTCCTAAAAGCAGCACCTGCACACCTATCTCATTCACCCCAATCACGAGAACAGCAGCCGACACTCGGATTGTCGTTAGCGTCTTGTTCCTTCTCCCATCGGGATCGCTGAACGCAGACCCAGGCTCGTCACTCGCACAGACAGTGTCACCGTCGGCGAGCACTCAACGACCACTTGCGCTGCGACCCACAACTCTAGACACTGCTGCTACCGGCATGAGGACCCCTGTGTGCCTTACCGGCATGAGGACCCCGGGTGCCTTTACACCTGCCTGATCGCAACCACCCACCTGTCCCACCCCTATTAGGTGACGTCAGCGGTACGGGGAAAGAGATCGTGTAGCAGGGAACATCAGCACGAGACAGAGAGAGAAGACCTAATCCCACAGGCCACACAATGTACGGCTACGACTTTACTCACCTCTCAGAAGACAAAAACGGGTGTTAGCACAGGAGACGTTTGAGTCGAAGCCTTCAGATCTTCCCGCGGTTGTCTTCTGCAGCACAACTACGCCGCGTGACCAACTGCGTCACTTGTTAAACAATAAAAGCAGGAATATTCATGCATGGAGCACAAACGATCAGAATAAGTTTTATATATGTTTTTCACCTTTGGGGCGCCAGCTTCGGAAGTTGAGTGACGTGATTTGTTTACAAAATGTTATGTTTAATATCTAAAAGGTGGTATGAGCACAAATGTTCATTTGTCATGCACAAACATGCACAAACGATGCACAAATGATTGAGACACATTTGAACCGATTCGGACAATATTGGGGTGCTGAGTGACGTCATATGTTTACAAAATGTAATGTTTGATATCTCAAAAACGGAATGAGCACAAATTTTCATTTGTCGTGCACAAACGAAGCACAAACGATCTGAAATAGTTTTACACATGGGGTGCCAACTTCACGCAGGTATCATCAACTGTATCAGGGGCCACTCTGACTCTTGACCAGTCTAGCTTTAATTTACTTATCCAATTTCTTCCCATTAATGCAGGAACTCTACCTTTCACTATCAGTAGTTCTAGCCTTTCAGAGTGTTCCTTGCATTTCACCTTTGCTGTGAATTTCCCTAACAATTGCAATGATTCCTCACTGCAGCTTTTCAGCACACAATTTGCTGGACTAAGTTTAACTCCTTTAAACCTGCGTTTAAGCAGAGTTTCAGATATCACTGGCACGGCTGCCTCAGTGTCTACCTCCATTTTAAACCTTGTACCATTTACACTGACTTTACACATAGTAGGGTTTCACAATGTCATTGTCAACTTTACCCATGTCCATTGTAAAAAGATCAGCACCTCCACTGTCCAATGTGTTCTTTACCATGGACCTTTTCAGCAGACCGTAGTCCTCTCTGCTACTGTGGAGCTGAGGCTGGATACAATCTCCATTTGCCCGAAGATTGTGAGCATTGCTCTGGTCCACGTGCTGGGGAGCACTGCTCTGGTCCACGTGCTGGGGAGCGCTGCTCTGGTCCAAGTGCTGGGGAGCGTTGCAAACATGTCTTCCCTGCTGCTTGAGAGCGCTGGAATCCATACGTCTCGTGCTTGAGAGCCTTGCAACATTCCAAATGTCTGGTCCCCTTGCCATAGCCACCTTCCTTATGTCTGCGTCATGCTTTTGTGATGTGTCCCTTTTTCTTACAATGGTGACACTCTGCGTCGTTGAACCTGCATTCATCCGGTCTGTGACCTTTTCCATTGCAGCGATAGCAGGACTTTCCGTTAGCTGTAGACTTTTCCGTAGCGTCTCTATGCTTTATTGTGGCTTCTCTACTTCTCTTCTCTACCACATTAGCCTTATAGCCTTTCTGTGCAAACTGTTGCTCACTGCCCTTTGTCACTTCAAAAGAGAGCACCATTTCAACTGCGAGCTGTAACGTTAAAGGCCTAAACACACCGGCGCTCGAAGCGGCATGTCAAAAAGACAGCACCCTTTATTCCGTATGTACTAGCCCACACTGGTGCCCAACTAGGCTTCACGCCAAATGTTCTATTCCCTATCGTCGCCTCCCCTATCTACTCCTCATCACTGGATGTCGCCCTCTTTCGTTTGTAAGAAACAATTCCGAGAATGGATGATGAGAGACTGGTCGTCGAGGTGGAGAAATATGCAGAATTGTAAGTTCCCGTCATTACAAAGACAACTCAAAAAAAGACATTGCCTGGCGAGCCATAGCTCTGGAGATTGGCTCTTTAGGTGAGAAATAATGGTGGACTAAGTACCCAAACCTTTAACCATAATGGGAAATAGATGAAATCCGTGCCGTGTTCCAATACCAATACTTCCATGAGTATACTTAAAGGAAGTACACTTTCTGCACTATCCGTCCTCACTTGAGTACACTAATTTTTCAGATGTGAGTGCTGTTCCAAATCGAGTACTCTGTGGTGCACTTACCGGAAATGATGATCGCGACAGCCGCCGCTCGTCATCCGCCAAAAAACATCCCGCTTTGAAGTGTGGCATAAAGTACCCATTGTGTTTAAACATCTTTTTAGCTGTGGAATATGGGTGCGTTAATGCAGCAAATGTGGAGAATGCGCAGACGTCGTCGACGTTACCTCCTCCTCCTGACGGAGACAGACAATGCTAGGGTAGGTGTTATTTAAACGTCATGTATGCTTTTTTTGTCTACCAACGTAGCCCATATAAATAGCAGTATTAGACCTGTCATTTAATTTATAGTGGGGGTTTACTTTTGTGATTAAAGTTATTAAAGTCGTAGTCATGATATTATGATATCAATGATCAAGTTCTATTTTTTCGAGTTGAGCGCTCAGCCTGGCTCCGCCTCTTCCGCTACGTAGCTAAGATGGCTGCCGTTGAGTACGGGGAGTGTCCTTCGATCCACACTTCACGATTAGCCTGTTCTGAGTACGGCATCCGTCCTTGAAGTATACTTCTTTTCGCCGGATCTGAATTGGAACGTACTGTGTACTTAAATTTTGGCTAGTAAGTACGGACAGTACGGGTATTGGAACACGGCACAAGTCACATAATATATGGCTAATCACACCATGTAGGTAGAAACTAGATTACTTGTAGTATATATATATTTTTTTTTAAGGCAAGGCAACTTCATTTATATAGCACTTTTCATACATGCAGCAGACTCAAAGTGCTTCACGTTGAAACATTCTCATACAATAAAATAGATAATAAAAGAAAACACAGGCAAAGTTCAAAAATGCAGTGTCATGTATTAACTGTCTCTCTGGTATAAGACCATGTATTAACTGTTTGGATCATATATATATATATATATATATATATATATATATATATATATATATATATATATATACACACACAGTATATAGCTACTGTATGTGGACCAATAAAGCCATCCAGTAGCTCAATACAATAAATAACCACAATAACAATTGGCCTTAAAAGGTGACTGCACTATATACTAAAAAGGCTTAATAGAAGGTCCTGCACTTTTGGAGATTGTTGATGCAGTAGATGAATGATTGCACAATATAAAATAAATAAGAAATGACAGTAAATAAAACGCTAAAGTGCCCTACAAACTAAGTTGGTAGATCTGCTGCTTGAAAACATACTTTCACTTCGTAGATTACACATTTTTCAAATTTTTCAGCAAAAGAAGATGGAAAATAAATAAACTAGGCTACAATAGGCTACTCACCCATGGCATTTCGTCTCTTTGTTGCGGTCGATCGACTTTGCTTTTATACTGCAGCGCGACCATCGCGCCGCTTCCTGTTGGTACTAGGGGCGGCTTTTGGCTCGCCGCTGCACGTCGGCGCCAGTGTGTTTAGGCCTTGAGTCTTTTGTGTGGGCCGCATTGAGTAACCGATCTCTTAGTTCACTGCCCTTAATTCCACAGACAAAGCTATCACGCAGTGCTTTGTCTAAAAATGTTCCAAATTTGCATGTGGCTGCTAACTTTCTCAAACTTGCAATGTACTCACTCATTATTTCATTTTCCTTTTGCTTTCTTCCATGAAACTTGCATCTCTCAGCAATAAAGTGGGTTTTCGGAATGTAGTGCTTTTCTAGTATTTCCACTAGTACTTCATACGTTTCCCCCGGTGGCTTTTCTAGCGCGCACTAATCCATCAGCAAGCTATGCGCCAGTTTTCCTACCACCGTAAGGAAAACCGCTTTGGTTCTTACTTCTTTCGTGTCCAAACCATTTGCTGCAAAGTACTGCTCCAACCGCTCTCAATAACTATCAAGACTTTCCTTACTTTCCTCGAAGTGGAATTCTTCTGGCTTTACCAAATGCCATCTTCTGTTCGACCGTCCTTTCACTCGCCGAACGACTCTTCAGTTGTTCGTCGTCGTCTTCTGCCCCACTGGAGCTGCTTGACATACTAACTCTGTGTCTTCTAACTTAAACATCCCATCCTCGTCGCCAACTGTGGTGTTTCAGTAACTATATAGCTCTAAAACTGTTTAAGAAGAAGATGACGGGCACACGGCAGACTGATGAATTAAAACAATCTTTTATTTGAAATCCATGGAAACAACCAGCCCGTGTTATCTAGGTCGAGCAGAGTACCAAGAGACCCCTCTGGTGGCGATTCTGCCGAATATACCGAAATGAACAACCAATAGATGCCCACCACCTAATGCCAACCAATCACATTGGGGAACCTGCAAACTGATACAACTACTGTATAACATTCTGTGTTGGGAACACCACAGGAGTGGGGAAGTGGGAGGTAATATTCAACTGTACCCCCTTCCTACGTAAGAGGGGGCGCCGAAACTGACTCGCTCGTTTGGTAACTGTAGGCTGGGTACTTTAAGAAATCCATATCTCACTCAAAAAATCATATACAGACTTTTTTCAAAGTTTGTATGCGTGTGGGAGCATCAGAGACCCAAAACAACACCCCATATCCCAAAAGTGTTGTTTTCATAATATGTCCCCTTTAAGCGGTCTCCTCCAGACGAGGACGCAGAGTGGTGTGATGAGTGGTGTGATGGTGTGACAACTGATTGGTTAACTAGCAACAGGTGTGGAGCCTCCCCCAGCCTCAGAGCCCAATCAGAGTGACTCTGACCAGGTGTGGAGCCTCCCCCAGCCCCAGAGTTCTAGTATTCTGAACTGTTTCCTAAAAGCGTGGGTGAGAGATAGATACAGAGGAGAAGCCTTTCACATCATAAACTGTGTCTTGTAGTCTGAGTGGTATTTGCCGATTGATTCTCTTTTTAAAGTATATAATATTTCTATAATAATTATTGGTTGAATAAGGTGTAAAATAAAAAGTAAAGTAGGATTTTTAATCTCTAGATGAAAACACACCACCAACTTTTACAATCCCCTCATTTCAAATAAATGCACCTTGGGCCTCAGACGTTTGTTTTAACGAGTTTGGTTTGGTACGTTCTGTGTAGGATGGCCTTTTCCCTCCGCCCATTCTCACTGGCCTCTGTCTGACTGGAAAACGGAGAGAGAGAGAGAGAGAGAGAGAGAGAGAGAGAGAGAGAGAGAGAGAGAGAGAGAGAGAGAGAGAGAGAGAGAGAGAGAGAGAGAGAGAGAGAGAGAGAGAGAGAGAGAGAGAGAGAGAGAGAGAGAGCATAACTGATGGGGAACTACCTTAATGCTTTGCCGCGTCTTGTGCAGTGTTGTTTTGGGCGCCATTTGATGTTGTTTATGTCAGCGCCACGGCGACAAAAGCACATTTCCATCATTTTATTCAGACCGCAAGGGTCACCCAAGGAGGAAAATGATTGAGACATTGTGTTTGCACTCAGAGATGTTTGTGTGTGCGTGTGTCTGTATGTGTGCGTGTCTGTGTGCTTGTATGTGTCTCTGTGTGTTTGTGCGTGTGTTTGTGTCTCTCTCTGTGTGTATGTGTGTGTCCCTGTGTGTGTGTTCAGACTACAGAACGCGATGCACACTAATGCTAGCCAAGGAGACCTGAAAGTACTCTTTGTCAAACTTTGGCAAACACACAACCATACAAACACACATATACGTCACAAACCCACAAACTTTATTCGAATGAATATTTTATCACAATGCCACGTCCGTTCTGCTCAATGCTGCTGAATTCTAAGCTGTGCACCTTTATTATTATTCTGAAGACTAGTTTAGGGGAACACCTGTGCGTTAGCATATTGACCTTGGCTATCAGCAGTCAGGAGCAAGCCATAGCAAAGTAGTACTGAGGCATTATTGACATACCCCCCAAAAAAGTTAAGTTTATCAAGCAAAATAGCCCCCGTAAGCCTACTACGTCCTAAAGAAATAAGAGGTAACGTATCGTTAGCTTCATAGCATAATCAATACTGTTAGCCTCCTAGCATAATTGATATCGTTAGCCTCATAGCTTAATTGATATCGTTAGCCTCATAGCATAATCAATATCGTTAGCATCATAGCATATTCGCCTAAGTCAATTTTTTATATATAACCTAGCTCTATACTGCTAGCTCTGCTGTTTCACTGGGCCTCATTGTCTGAATCCTAAAACATTCAAAGTGCTTTTACATCCCATAATCACTATCTGCCTAAGTAATCTATTTGACTTTAAGATGAACCTTAAACTAGAAAATGCATTTCCTGCAGAAAATGCGGTGAGTGCTGTAGTACAAAGTGAGGTTGAAATTATTTTTTAATAAAGCCACATAGATTAAGACATAAAGAAACATTAA
>OLKM01004619.1:0-21112 GCA_900291075.1 Melanogrammus aeglefinus | reverse complement strand
TCTTGGGTTTCTCACCCATCTTATCCCCGGTCGGGCCCGAGTGAGGCGGTCTACGGACTGAGCCCGTTGAGTGGAGGACCACCATCGGGTGGGGCCTCTCGTCGTCGCCACCGCGGAGCGCAGCCGCGTACGACTAGCCGCAGCACTGTGCGAAACACAGGCCGCAGCCCCTGGGGACCCAGGCTTCCACCGACACAGCCAGGTATTACCCATCACCCCTGAGAGGACCATTTCGACTGGGCCCGCGACCTGGGCACCAATTCGCCGGCACCGGTCCCACCGCACCTCGGATCGCGTGGATCCGCCGCGGGAATATTGGCAACCAAGCGCCACTCGCGCAGCGAGGCCGCAGGCTCCGGGACGCCGGCACACCGAGCTTTGGCCTACACCCGGGCCCCGCACGGGAACATTATGCCGCGCGGGGAGGAGCACCGCCGTCGGATCCGGACGGTCGCCGGCGCCCGCGCTGGACCCACATCCTATTCCCCGACGGTTCTACGACGGACCGGAGTCGTTCCACGCCCGGTAGGCGTCCGTCCGCCGCGGTCCAACACGGAGGGGAGGCGACGACGAAACGCACCACGGACACGGGAGAAGAACGCGGCCGCGGACGTGGTCCCCAAGCATCCCACGTTCGTCATTACCGCCGACTTTCAGCAACCAAAAAATAAGGTGATGTACAACATCATTAAGGTGTACATCATTCGTGGGACAATATTCATGAGCCCCACTACCCCTTCACCACGCCAGGAATGGATGCATTTCATTAAAATCCGTTATTAAACCCGCTTCTCCCAATCCCACTACGTTGGCCCTCATCCAGGGCGGGTAACGGCGGAGAAACTGGGCCCACACCACTAGCATTTAAACTCCTTTAGAGACCATTATCACGGACACAATGCACATTTCCAGGTGTTTTCCCTATTGAGGGACCCGCTGTTGGACCGTAACTTTTTGACATCCGCCTCGGTTTGGGCAAGAGGACATTTGGTCCCCAGGACTTCCTGCAGGCCGTCAATTAGACCCACGCCAACAGCCAGACTGTGGCTCCGTTCACGGGCATTGATGGACATCTACGGACCCAAGTCCCGGACCAGAGACCCCACAGCACGGACCCCTCCACCGTCTCCAAGAACCACGACGAGGGAAACGAACCAGGGACCCGGCCATTCGCCACCGCCCAGTCCATGACCCCCCGCGCGACGATGGCGTCCTACTTCAGCACCCCCCCATCGCCATTGGTCGAGCCGTCCGCCCAGCCGCGCTCCACGAAGAGGGGTAGCCCCCCGCATGCCAACCGGACGTTCCCCCAGCATCGCCACCGGACGTCCCTCCAGCATTCGCCACCGGCGTCCCCCAGGCATTCGCCACGGACGTCATTGGAGGGGCCCTTCTCCTGTTCTCCCCCCTTTCCCTCCTCCCCCCCTCCCGTCTTCCCCCCTTTTCCCCCTTTCCCTCCCTCTCCCAGCTTCTGTCCCCCTTTCTCAGGCACGGCACCCACCAAGTCCTGCCCAAGGCCAGGAGGAAGGCGCGGATCCCCCCGGCGGACTGTTGGCAGTACCCCAAAGTTCGCTCTTCTCTCCCGCCTCAGGGCCTCCGGTTGCAGAACGGACGGAGATGGAACACCAGCCACCCGAGGCCTCTCTCATAGAGAGGAGGCCCACACAGCCCCGCGGTGTTCTGAGTTGTGACCCCCCTGCCACGTCCCGGACTATGGCACCGTTCCCAGAGCCGGCTCAGCTTCGTTCTCTCCCTGCGGCCTCCACGCCTACAAGGAGGGCCCACCAGACAACAGTGAATACAATCAAACAAGGCCAAAGAGTGGGGTTTTCAGGCTAGGAGAAGAAATGGGTAGTGTTGGGGGCACTCCAATGTAAGCCCAGAATTTCCCCCCTTCCAGCAGGGGGTTTTGCAGTGTTGATGGATTATTCTCCAGGTGCCGACCTTCCGGCCACGGCCGTATTCCATCCTCTCCAAGACCTACCGGTCTCCGCATAGTAGTGGTGAAAAAGGTTCATCCTAGCTTTCGGGTCTAAGACAGCGGGGCCCTATAATTGTAGACCAAACGGTGTTTTTACGACAACTGCATAGTGCTGAATCCTTATTGCTAAAACTTCACTCACTCCTTCCCAATGCTCAGATGATTTATACCGGAGAGAATCAACTTTCTCCAGGTCCCTCCCTTCATCGCCAGCAGGAACAACCTGAGGGCGGCTTAGATGCTCACATCGTCTTGCATTACGCCTTCATTCCGGCCCTGACCAGGAACTCGTTCCACACCGAAAGGGATGGCCATCCATTGGGTCCACACCCCACGACCAAACTGATTCCTTGAGCACTGGTGTCAGTCACTAAACTAGGGGCCCCCGCGGTTGTTCAATACGCAGAAAGGGGTTTATAAATCAGTAATTAATTTATGCGCAAAATTTCTCAAGTTGACGGGGGCGCCAGCTCTCTGTTCTCGACCGTGGCCTCCCACTTTTATCCCCACTAAGGGTAGCAAGGGTACCAACATTACGGGCGAATCAAACACGCTCCGACATACAACATTATCACAGACGCCATAAAACTCGGCTGTTTACTTTCAAAAATAAACCAGCTTCGGTTCAAAAAACCGTTCATCGCCAAGTCTTCTATGGGTCTCCCACCTAGGAGCCAGTCTTCCTGAGGGCGGTTTCTCTCGGTCATAGAGAAAGATGTCGGGTTCTTTCAAAACTCGTTTAAAATCGGTTGGGTCAAGGAACAACCTTAGTGTGGAGGAGTTTGAGGCGCTGCTTACACTCCAAAACAACAACAACAATATTGTTATTAACCCCGCGGACAAGGGTGGTAGTCGTGGTGGTCATCATGGACAGGGAACAATACCTTGTGGAGGGATACAGACAGTTAAATAATAACCTTTATTATTCCAAACTTACCAAAACCCATCTTCCTCCGACACGATCCCCCTGGTTGGACGGAAATATTACGTTCGTTATACCACAAAACAAATATATAAACCACAAACAGATGCGATATCTACAGGGCGACGCGGATCCAAGGCCCAGGATCTTCTATTTGCTACCTAAGATCCATAAGGATCCCTCCGTGTGGAGCAGGCCCCCACGAGATCCCCCCTGGTAGGCCAATCGTGTCGGATTGCAGCAGTTGTGAAAACTTGCTACACTGCAGAATTTATTGACCATTATCTCAATCCCCTCTCGACTAGACACAACAGGCTACATTAAGGATATACTTTATGACTTTGTGGACAAGAAGGTGAGGGAGGATTCACGCGTTCCTGCGGATTCTCTTCTCTCTTCAACTATTGACATTGATAGTCTTATATACAAACATTGACATCACAGAAGGGCTTCAGACTATAAAATAATTATATTTTCTAAAATATCCAGACGTCACTCGGCCTGATAAACAAATTCTACAACTGCTTAAAAATCAATCTAACCCGGAATATGATTTCTACCTTTAATGGGGGAATTCTTCCTCCTCCAAATTAAAGGAACGCGCGCATATGGGGAAGGAAGTTTGCACCGGCCTATGCCAAATATATTCATGGCTGAATGGGAATGGGATTGGTGGCGGCCTTAGCCTCTTTGCGAGAAGAAACCCCTCCATTAACTTTAGGTTTTGGATGGACATTTGGGGGAGTGTGGACACACTCGAGACTTAGAGTTCTTGACGACTTCCTACTTCACTCTTAACCACTCACAAACCCGTCCATCACCATTAAATCCACTTGCAGCCTCTTGTGTTCCGTTGGACTTCCTTGACACGACTACATTCAAGGGCCCTGGACCTTTTGTGACCACATGTCGACTTGACACCAAAGTCTTATTTCAAGGGACACCGACACGGCACGCCCTTCTATACAAGTTCTAGGTTTCCATCCGAAGCACACAATATTGCTGGGTTTTTGGTTTAAAATCCCAACTCCTTTCGGTTCTTCAGGATCTGCACCAGTGCCAGTGGACTTTAGGGCAGCCACCCCGAGTGCTTTTCGGCTGCGTTGTCCCACTAGGGGCTTATTCCAGGTCATTTCCTTAGGAAGCCTTTAAAACGTTTTCAGGGTAATCAAAACCTATTGTCGTTGGCCCCTAGGCTCCCCTTTCATCACAACCTACTCCCCGTCGGCGGGTACGCTTAGTTTGGGGAAATAAAGGACCAATTTCAAACGCGTATGGTTAGTTCGGCAGGCCTTCTCAAAGATCACCAGCCATCATCGCCGCCTTTAGAAAAAAACAAGAGCATTAAAGACCTTTCTCGGTCAAGGGCCAAAACTCCGCCCCAATGGCCCCCACTAGACCCAAACAGGCTGAGGGTGGCTTCTTCCAATACCCGTCTATGGTTGTGCGCAATAACAAACTCGCATGAACGTTTTCCCCACGGCGGAGCACAGGGTGGTCCTCTCTCTAAAAATTGTATTTATTTGATCTGGTGTGACACCTGTGGCATTCAATATGTGCGCGAAACCCAGAACCACCTTTGCTGGTCCGGTTCACACACAGCACAGATTTAATGTTTTGAGGGGAAGAACACACAACCTACCTTTTAGTTCAGCACCTTTCTCCTGCACGGCTGGCCTGCCCTGTCCGCCACCGTCTTACCAGGTGTAACCCCAGGATGGGTCCACCTCTGGAGAGACGCCGGGCCTTGGATGGAGCGGTGTCTGGATCAGGCCGACTGGGCACCTTGCAACCGGCGGGGTCTTAACGTGCGTGGGGGGCTTGGGGATTGGGTCCCGTGTGAGCGGTTAATGGACAGTGCATTTCGGCGTCGCTTCCAGTGGGAGCGTCGTTTTTATAACCCTAACCTAACCCGCCCGTGCCTTGCCGTTTGCCTGCCTTTTCTCCTTGCCTTCCTGCGTGTGGGCTTCCCTGTTCCCCTCCTCTGTACAGTGTATAGGAGGTTGTTTGCATTCACCTGTTGATACTTATGCCTACTGTGTATCTTTTAAGCCATTTCGGTTATTCGTGATTTATGATTACTGGTTAATGTTGATACTAAGTGAATTGTATACCCTTTAACCTTATCCGCCTTTTTGTGGTCATCACATATTGACACCACCATTGTTTGTTCATGAGCCTAAAATGTTGGTCATGTGTATTTCCAGCCGAGCAGTAGACATTGTGGTTTTTTGTTTGGGCCCCCGTCCAACCCCTGGTCCTCACCATAGCCCTAACCTTAACCTTTAACTATAACCTCAACCTCTTACCCTCTAGCCCTAACCCCAACCACTAAACTCTAGGCCCTAACCCCAACCTACTAACTCTAGCAGCTACCTCTCAACACAAATCCCATCTCTACGCCCCTAAACCCAACCACTAACTTCTATCCCTAACCACAACCACCTAACTCTAGCCCTAACCCCAACCACTAACTCTATCCCTAACCCCAAACCCACTAACTCTATTCCTAACCCCAAACCACTAAACTCTATCCCTAACTCAGCCCACTAACTCTAGCCCTAACCCCATAACCTACTAACTCTATCCCTAACCCCAACCCATTAAACTCTATCCCTATCCCCAACCATTAACTCTAGCCTAACCCCAACCACTAACTCTATCCCTAACCCCACCACCTAACTCTAGCCCTAAACCCCAACCACTAACTCTATGCCCTAACCCCAACCATTAACTCTATCCCTAACCCCAACCCCAATCCTTAACTTAACAACCTAACCCCTTACCCTTTATCCTCACCTTCAACTCATTCCATCCCATGACCTAACCCTAACCTTAAAACTCTTACCCATACTAACCTTAACTCTTATACCCATACCTAATCCCAAACCTCTTTCCGCTTTTATTTGGGTGTTTATATTACCTTAAATTTTTATTATTGATTTTTTAACTTTCTTATCTGTATAGTTTGTCCCTTTTAGTATTCTTCCTTTCTTGTACATATTTTTATTTATCCAGTTTGTTTATTTAGGGATTTGTGTGTGATCGGCCATGTGGGATTGGTAGTGACCACCATTGAGGAGGTGCTTTCTCCTCCCCTATTCCATCGTGCCGAACATCCATTGGCCAATGATTCTGGCGGCCCTCTGGTGGCTTAGTGGTGGTTTGGGTCACCTCCCACCCTCTGACTGCATTGATTCACATTGCCCACTGCTATCGAGACGACGCGTTACAAGCTCGGAAAACTATACCACTTATCGCCTGAAGAAGATATTACACATATCGAACGAAACGTTCGCGAATTTCCTTTTTTGACAATGCAAATGGAAATCCTTTCATACCTGACAATAAAGGAAACTACTTTTTTGGACACTGGCTCACACTTTTCATGAACCAAGACCATCGAATTTATTAATAATGAGCGATACCACGAGAGAACATGGCGCATGGACCGATTAGTCCGGCGGAGACGGGGGCCGAGCTGCGTTCCCACTAGGGACCACCCTGCTAGCTTCCATCCGGTGAGTTCTTGGATTTTCTCACCCATCTCTTAATCCCCCAGGATCGGGGGCCGATGAGGCGTAAACGACTGAGCCCGTGATGGAGGACTCACCATCAGGGCGTGGGGCCTCTCTCGTTCGTCCGCCACCGCGTGGCGAGCGCGCAGGAGAACCAGCGTACGGACTAGGCCGTCAGCCACCGTGCGACTAAGAGCCGCAGAACCTGGGGACCCAGGCTGATATCCACCGACACAGCCGGTAAGTTACCCATTCCACCCTCTGGAGAGGGACCATTACGACTGGGGACCCGCGAGCCCGCATTGGCACCAATCGCGGCCCGGCCAAGCCGCACCACTCGGAATCCGCGTGATCCGCCGCGCTGGATATTATTGCGCACCAGCGCCACTCGCGCAACACCGAAGGCTTTGGGCCTACCACCGGGACCCTCCGCACGTGAACTGATTATGCCGCGCTGGGAGGCAGCACCGCCGTCGGGATCCGGATGTGCGCTCCCGGCGGTCGGATCCGCACGCTGGCGGCGACCACAACTCGACTATCCCCCGACGGTTTCTACGACGGACCGGAGTCGGCTCCACCGGCCGTGCTACGAGCGCAGTGCGTGCGCCTGCGGTCCACACGGAGGAGGACGGCGGCACGACGAACACACGCACCACGGACAGCGGACTGGCGCTAGAAAAACGCCAACAGAAGAACGGAGGCTCGCGGCGTAAGGGTGGTCTCCCACGGCATCCCAACGTTCGTCAGACCCCGACCTTCAGCACCCAAAAAATAAGGTGATGATGTACAAACATCATTAGGCTGTACAGGTCATCACTGGAGTACAATATCATGAGCCCCACTCCCCCTGTCACCATCGCCAGAATGGTGTGCATTCATTAAAAATCGCTTATTAAACCCGCTGTCTCCCAATCCCACTACGTTGCGCCGCTCATCCAGGCGCGTGGTAACGCGGGAGAACTGGGGCCCCACACCACTAGCATTCATCCTTAGAGAGACCATTATCAGGACACAATAGCCAACATAGGTCCAGGTGTTTTCCCTTATTGAGGGACCCGCTGTTGGGACCGTAACTTTGACATCGCCTCGGTTTGGGCAAAGAGACATTTTGGCCCCAGACTCCTGCAGGCGTCAATAGACAACGCACACGCCAGATTGTGCTCGTCACGGGGGCATTGGATGGACCATCTACGGACCCAGTCCCGGACCAGAGACCCACCACGGCACGGAACCCCTCCACGTCTTCAAGTACCACGGACGAGTGGAAACCGAACCAGGGACCCGGCCATCGCCACCCAGCCCAGGTACCATGCCCCGCGCGGACATGGCGTCCTACTCAGCACCCCCCCATCGCCATTGTTGTCGAGCCGTCCCCCAGCGCGCTTCCCACGGAGAGGGGTTGCCCCTCAGCAATCGCCAGCTACGACGTGCCGACCATCCAGCTCGCCCACGGGACGTCCCCCTCAGCATGCATCGCCAGCCGGACGTCCCCCCAGCATCGCCACCGGACGTCGATGAGAGGCCTGTCTCCTTGTTCTCCCCCTTTTCCTCCTCCCCCCCTTCCCCGTCTTCCCCCCCTGTTTTGCCCCCGCTTTCCCTTCAGCTCTCCCAGCTTCTGTCCCCCTTCTCAGGGCACGGTTCACCCCACCAAGTCCTGCCCAAGGCCAGGAGGAAGGCGCGGACCCCCCGGCGGACTGTTGGCAGTCCCCCAAAGTTCTGCTCTTCTCTTCCCGCCTCAGGCCTCCGGTTGCAGAAAGGACGGAGATGGACACACCACCCGAGGCCTCTCTGCATAGAGGAGGCCCACAGCCCCGCGTCTTGAGGTTGTGAGACCCCCCTGCCACGTCCCGGTGGGCACCGTCCCAGAGGCCGGCCTCAGCTTCGTCTCTCCCTGCGGCCTTCCACGGCCTACAAGGAGGGCCCACCCCAGACACGTGAATACAATCAACAAGGCCAAAGAGTGGGGTTTTCAGGCTAGGGAGATATGGGTAGTGTTGGGGGGACTCCCAATGTAGCCCAGAATTCCCCCTTCCAGCAGGAAGGGGTGAGCAGGTTGATGGTTTTCCAGGTGCCACCTTCCGGCACGCCGTATCCATCCTCTCTCAAGACTACCGTCTCCGCAGTGTGGTGAAAAAGGTCATTTGCCTAGCTTTCGCGTCTAAAACAGCAGGGCCCATAATGTAGGACCAAACGGTTTTACGACGAACTGCATAGTGCTACCGTTATTGCTAAACTCACCTTCCCCGAATGCTTCAGATTTTTATACCGGAGTATCAAACTTCTCCAGGTCCCTCCTCTCAGTCGCGAGCAGAACAACCTGAGGCGGCTTAATGCTCACATCGTCTCCGCATTACGCCTTCATTCCGCCCTGACCAGGAAACTCGTCTCCACACCGAAAGGGACGGCATCCATTTGTTACCACACCCACGGCCAAACTGATCCTTGAGCCACTGGGTTTCAGTCACTAAACTAGGGGCCCCCGCGGTTGTTAATACGCAGAAGGGGTATATAATCAGTAATTAATTTATGCGCAAAAATTCAAAGAGTTGACGTGGGCGCAGCTCTCTGTTCATCGACCGTGGCCTCCGACTTTATCCCCACTAAGACGGTGTAGCAAGGGTACCCACACATGACGGGATCATCAAACACGCTCCGACATACAAACATTATCACAGACCGCATAAAACTCGCTGTTTTACTTTCAAAATAAAACCAGCTTCGGTTCAAAAACGCGTTCAATATCGCCAAGTCTCTAATGGGTGTCCCACCTAGGAGCAGTCTTCTGAGGCGGTTCTCTCGCGTCATAGAGAAAGATGTCCGGGTTCTTTCAAAACTGCGTTTTAAAATCGGTTGGGTCAAGGACAACCTTAGTGTGGAGGAGTTATTTGAGGCGCTGCTTACCACTCCAAAACAACAACAATATTGTGTTATTAAACCCGCGGACAAGGTAGTGCGGTGGTCATCATGGACAGAGGAAAAATACCTGTGGGAGGGATACAGACAGTTAAATAATAAACCTTTATTATTCCAAACTGACCCAAACCCATCTTCCTCGACACGATCCCCCTGCGGTGGAGAACGAAATATACGTTCGTTATACCACAACAAAATATATAAACCACAAAAACAGATGCAGATATCTACAGTGGCGACGCGGATCCAAGGCCTAGGATCTTCTATTTGCTTTACCTAAGATCCATAAGGATCCCTCCGTGTGGGCAGGCCCCACGAGATCCCCTGGTGTTAGGGGCCAATCGTGTCGGATTGCAGCAGTGAAACTTGCTACACCTGTACAGAATTTATTGACCATTATCTCAATCCCCTCTCGACTAGACACAACAGCTACATTAAGGATACTTTATGACTTTGTGGACAAGGTGAGGAGGATTCACGTTCCTGCGGATTCTCTTTCTCTTCACTATTGACATGATAGTTCTATATACAAACATTGACATCACAGAAGGGCTTCAGACTATAAATAATATTTTTCTTAAAATATCCAGACGTCACTTCGGCCTGATAAACAAATTCTACAAACTGCTTAAATTCAATCTAACCCGGAATGATTTTCACCTTTAATGGGGAATTCTTTCCTTCCAAATTAAAGGAGACGGCCGCATCATGGGGAAGAAGTTTGTGCACCGGCCTATGCAAATATATTCATGGCTGAATGGGAGGTTGGCGGCCTTAGCCTCTTGCGAGAGAAGAACCCCTCCATTACTTTTGGTTTTTGGATGACATTTGGGGGTAGTGTGGGACACACTCTCGAGACTAGAGTTTGACGACTTCCTACTCACTCTATACACTCACAACCGTCCATCACCATTAAATTCACTTGCAGCCTCTTGTCCGTTGACTTCCCTTGACACGACTACATTCAAGGGCCCTGACTTTGTGACCACATGTCGACTTGACACCCAAAGTCTATTTCAAGAAACACCGACACGCACGCCCTTCTATACAAGTCTAGTTTCTCATCCGAAGCACACATTATGCTGGTTTGGTTAAATCCCAACTCCTTCGGTTCTTCAGGATCTGGCACCAGTGCAGTGGACTTTAGGCAGCCACCCGAGTGCTTTTCGCTGCGTTGTCCTAGGGATTCCACAGGTCATTCCTTAGGAAAGGCTTTAAAACGTTTCAGGTAATCAAACCTATTGTCGTTTGGCCCCTAGGCTCCCCTCCATCACAACCTACTCCCGTCGGCGGTTGACTACGCTTAAGTGGGGGAAATAAAGACCAAATTCAAACGCATGGATGGTAAGTTCGGCAGGCCTTCTCAAAGAAGCATCACAGCATCATCGCCGCCTTTAGAAAAAACAAGGAGCATTAAAGACCTTCTCGTCAAGGCCAAACTCCGCCAAATGGCCCCCACTAGACCAAACAGGCTTGGCTTTTCCAATACCGTCATGGGTGCGATAATAACAACTCGCATGACGTTTTCCCCACGCGGGACAGGGTGGTCCTCTCTCTAAAAATGTATTTATTTTGATCTGGTGTGTGACACCTGTGGCATTCATATATGTGGCGAAACCCAAGAACACTTTGCTGGTCCGGTTCACACAGCACAGATTAAAGTGTTTGAGGGGGGTAGAACACACACTACCTTTAGTTCAGCACTTTCTCCTGCCACGGCTGGCCTGGCCTGTCCGCCACCGTCTCTACAGTGTAAACCCCAGATGGTCTACTCTGAGAGACGCCGGCTGGAGCGGGTCTGGATCAGCCGACTGGGCACTTTGCAACCCGGGGGGTCTTAACGTGCGTGGGGCCTTGGGGATCGCCGTGAGCGGTTAAATGACAGTGCATTCGGGCGTCGCTTTCCAGTGGGGAGCGTTCGCGTTTTATATACCCTAACCTTAACACCCGCCCGTGCCTTGCCGTTTGCCTGCCTTTTCTCCTTGCCTTCCTGCGTGTGGGCTTCCCTGTTCCCCTCCTCTGTACAGTGTAAAGGAGTTGTTGCATTCACCTGTTGATACTATGCCTACTGTGTATCTTTTAAGCCATTTCGGTTATTCGTAGATTATTGATTACTGGTTAATGTTGTATACTAGGGGAATTGTGTATACCCTTTAACCTTTATCCGCCTTTTGTGTGGTCATCCAATATTTGACACCACCATTGTTTGTTCATGAGCCTAAAATGTTGGTCATGTGTATTTCCAGCCGAGCAGTAGACATTGTGGTTTTTTGTTTGGGCCCCCCCGTCCAAACTCCTGGTCCTCACCATAGCCCTAACTTAAACCTTTAACTAAACCTCAACCCTTGCACCTCTACCCCAGACCCACTAACTCTAGCCTACCCAACCACTAACTCTGAGCCTAACCCCAACCACTAACTCTAGCCCTAACCCCAACCACTAACTCTATCCCTAACCCCACCACTAACTCTATCCCTAACCCCACCCACTTAAACTCCTATCCCTAACCAACCATACACTATCACCACTCTCTAGCCTAACCCCAACCACTAACTCTAGCCCTAACCCCAACATTAACTCTATCCCCTAACCCCAAACCCATTAAACTCTATCCCTAACCCCAACCACTAACTCTAGCCCTAAACCCCAACCACTAACTCTATCCCTAACCCCAACCATAACTCTTAGCCCTAACCCCAAACCCACAACTCGCTCTAAACCCCACCATTTAACTCTATCCCTAACCCCAACCCCAATCCTTAACTTAACCGTAGACGCGCCTGTGACCCTTATCCTCACCTAACCATTCCATCCATGCGCTAACCCCTACCTTAACTCTTACCCATACTTAACCTTAACTCCTTACCCATACCTAATCCCAAACCTTTCGGTTTAATTTGGTGTTTATTATTACCTTTAAATTTATGATTATTGATTTTTTTAACTTCTATTCTTGAATAGTTTGTCCCTTTTAGTATTCTTCCTTTCCTGGTTGTTACATTTATTTATTCAGTTTGTTTATTTAGGGATTGTGTTGTTCGCCATGTGGGATTGGTATGACCCATAGAAGGTGCTTTCTCCTCCCCTTTCATCGGCTGCCGACATCCAGTGGCCAATGATCTGGCGGCGCGCCCTCTGGTGGGCTGTGAAGTGTTGGTCACCGTCACCCACCCTCTGACTGCATTATTCCATTGCCACTGCTCGGACGCTACAGCTCGGAAAAACTTTATACCACTATCGCCTGAAGAAGATATAACATATCGAAACGTGCGAATTCCTTTTTTTGTACATGCAAATGGGAAATCCTTTCATTCCTGCAAATATAGGAAATACTTTTTTGACCACTGGCTCACATTTTCATGAACAAAACCATCGAATTATTAATAATAGCGATCACCGAGAACATGGCGCATGGACCGTAGTCCGGCGGAGACGGGGCGAGCTGCGTTCCGGGACACCCTGCTTAGCTTCCCAGCCTGGTGAGTTCTTGGGTTTCTCACCCATCTGTATCCCGGGTCGGGCCCGATGAGGCGGTTTACGACTGAGCCGTGATGGAGGACCACCATCAGGGGTTGGGCCTCTCTCGTCGTTCGCCAACCGCGTGAGCGGCGAGCCGCGTACGACTAGGCCGCAGGCCACGTGCGACCAAGGCCGCAGCCCTGGGACCCAGGCTCGTCCACCGACACAGCCGGTATTAACCCATCACCCTGCTGGAGAGAGGACCAATTACGGACCGGGCCCGCGACCTGGGCCCCCAATCGCCGGCCCGGCCCAACGCAACCTCGGATCCGCGCGTGATCCGCCGCCGGGAATATGTAATATTGGCACACCAGCGCCACTCGCCGCAAACACCGAGGCTTCTGAGCTACCACCGGGCCCCGCGCACCGGACTATAGTGCGCGCGGGAGGAGCACCGGCCGTCGGGGATCCGGCAGGTCCGGCGCGCCCCGCCTGGACCACCAATCCTTATTCCCCGACGGTTCACGACGCGACCGGAGTCGTCCCACCGCGCCCGGTAGGCGTCTGTCGCCGCGGTCCAAACACGGAGGGGATGGCGGCCACGAAACGCACCACGGACACGGAGAAGAACTGCGGCCGCGATCGTGACTGGTCACGCTCCAGCATTATCCACGACGTATCGTCAGAACCTCCGAGACTTCAGTCACCAAAAAAAATAAGGTGATGTACAACATCATTAAGGGGCTGTACATCATGATCTGGACAATATCTCATGAGCTCCCACGCTCCCCCTGCTCACTCATGCGCACCCAGCAATGGTGTGCGTGCATTCATTAAAATTCCGTTATTATTTAAACCCGCTTCTCTCCCCAATCCACTACATTGGCCCTCCTCCATTTTTCCGGCCCATTCATCAGTGACGTTCCCCTTCACCACCCATTGTCCTCTTGTTATTGCTTCGTTCCTTTCAGCCGTTGTGTGCATGGTCTAAAAATACTCCATTTTTTTTATTTTTTGTTTTAAAGGTGGCTACAAATTTATAAAGACTTTATCCCTTGGTGTATATCTCGATGATCATGACCTGGTCACCTTTCCTTCCCATTGGAATGGTTGGCTTCACGAGTAAATTACACGCACGTGCGGGATTAGAGATATATAACTAGTCTGTTGTTAGGCTGTTTCTTGAACCACACCTTATGGCGTCCATATCGCGTGAGGACTCATCATCGCGCGTCTTACTGAGGAGACTTCGGTCGTTCTCTACCACTTCCTTCTTGGAGTGGCACAAGCTCTCAGGCATAGCAAAGCCCACCAAGAAGACAATATGAACCAAATGTCGTTGATTACACCTTTGTGCGTTGTGTTCGCAAAAAAAGGGCCGCTTTATGTGATTTCTTGGTTCCTTCTCTTTTTTAGCGCCTTATTCTGTGGGTCTATGAGTGGCAGACCACGCTCGTCACTGGTGGTCTTAAACCGGGATTGATATTCCAAGGTTAGGTCAGTCTTTTGTCTTTTAAAACATGCTTACATATCAATACTTCTGCGTGTGGCCGCTTACACATTCCTGCAGGTCTTCTGTGAGGTTCGCAAAAGATAGAACTGAAGACATTATGACGAATGCGTTAATTACACCCGCTTCTCAGCAATACTACGTGTCCCTCATGCTGGTGTAACGCGTGAAGCAGTGAACCAGACAACTAGCACAATCCTTAGCTGAGCCATTCCTAAGGCCACAGTAGCCCAATTTGGTCCAGCTGTGGTTCTAACGATGAGTGGTGGTGTATCAGGACCGGTAACTCTAACATCGCCTGATGATGGCAGCGCGACATTCTGCGGCCCAGACTCCTGCAGGCGTCACATAGACTTACGCACACGTCAGCTTGTGTGCGTCGACGCGCATGATGGACCATCTACGGAACCCAGTCCCGGACTCAGAGACCTCTAGCACGGACCCCTCCACTGTCTCGACACGGAACGAGAAACGAACCAGAACACCGGCCATCGCCACGCCCAGGTCCATGCGCCCGCGCGACGATGGCGTCTACCGATGGCTCCTACTCAGCCACCCCCCCATCGCCCATTGAGTCGAGCCGTCCCCCAGCGCGCTCCACGAGAGGGGGTTGCCCCCCCAGCATCGCCCACCGGACGTCCCCCCAGCCATCGCCACCGGACGTCCCTCCAGCATCGCCACCGGACGTCCCCCCAGCATCGCCACCCGGACGTCGATGGAGGCCTGTCTCCTGTTCTTCCCCTTTATCTCCTCCCCCCCTCCTCTGTCTTTCCCCCCTGTTTTGCCCCCTTTTCCCTCCTCTCTCCCAGCTTCTTGTCCCGCCCTTTCTTCAGGCACGGGTCACCCCCCCAAGTCTGCCCAAGGGCCAGGAGGAAGGCGCGGGACCCCCCGGCGGGACTGTTGCAGTCCCCCAAAGTTCTGCTCTTCTCTTCCCGCCTTTCAGGCCTCCGGTTGCAGAAACGGACGGAGGTGGACACACCACCCGAGGCCTTCTCTCATAGAGGAGGCCACACAGCCCCGCGGTCCTTGAGTTGTGACCCACCCTGGCCACGTCTCCTCGGGGGCAACCGTTCCAGAGCCGGCTCAGCTTCGTCTCTCTGCGGGCCTCCACGCCTACAAGGAGGCCCCACCAGACACGTGAATACAATCAACAAGGCCAAAGAGTGGGGTTTACAGGGCTAGAGAAATGGGTAGTGTTGGGGGGACTCCAATGTTAGCCAGAATTCCCCCCTTTCCAGGCAGGAAGGGGTTGCAGGTTGATGGTTTTCCAGGTGCCACCTTTCCGGCACCGCCGTATCCATTCCTCTCCAAGACTACCGTCTCCGCAGTGGTGAAAAAAGGTCATCCTAGCTTTCGCGTCTAAACCAGTCAGGGCCCATAATGTAAGACCAAACGGTTTTACGACAACTGCATAGTGCTATCCGTTATTGCTTAAACTCACCTTCCCCCAATGCTCAGATTTTATACCGGAGATCAAACTTCTTCCAGGTCCCTCCCTTCATCTGCGAGCAGGACAACTGAGGCGGCTTAATGCTCACATCGTCTCGCATTACGCCTTCATTTCCGGCCCTGACCAAGGAAACTCGTTTCCACCACCGAAAAAGGACGGCATCCATTGGGTCACACACCCACGGCCAAAACTGCATCCCTTTGAGCACTGGGGTTCAGTCACTTAAACTAGGGGCCCCCGCGGTTGTTAATTACGCAGAAGGGGTATAAATCAGTAATTAAATTTCTATGCGCAAAAATTCAAGTTGACGGGGGCGCAGCTCTCTGTTCTCGACCGGTGGCCTCCACTTTATCCCCACTAAGGGGTAGCAAGGGAGGGGTACCAACATACGGATCAAACACGCTCCGACATACAAACATTATCACCAGACGCATAAAACTCGCTTGTTTACTTTCAAAATTAAACCAGCTTCGGTTCAAAAACCGTTCATCGCCAGGTACTCTATTGGGTCGCCACCCTAAGGAGCAGTCTTCTGAGGCGGTTCTCTCGGTCATACGAGAAAGATTTCGGGGTTCTTTTCAAAAACTCGTTATAAAATCGGTTGGGTCAAGGACAACCCTTAGTGTTGAGGAGGAGTTTGAGGCGCTGCTTACACTACCAAAACAAACAACCAATATTGTTATTTAAACCCGCTGACGCGGAGCAAGGTTACAGTAGTCGCGGTGGTCATCATGGACAGGAACAATTACCTGTGGGGAGGGATACAGGACAGTTAAATAATAACCTTTTATTATTCCAAACTTACCAAACCCATCTTCCTCGACACGATCCCCCTGGTGGACGAAATATTACGTTTCGTTATACCACAACCCAAATATTATAAACCACAACAACAGATGCGATATCTTACAGGGCGACGCGGGATCCAAGGCCCAAAGGATCTTCTATTTTGCTTACCTAAGATCCATATAAGGATCCCTCCGGGTGTTGGAGCAGGGCCCCACGAAGATTCCTCCCCCTGGGTAGGCCAATCGTGTCGCGATTGGCAGCAGTGGAAACTTGCCTACCACTGCAGAATTTATTGACCATTTATCTCAATCCCCCTCTCGACCTAGACACAACAGCTACATTAAGGATACCTTATGACTTTGTGGACAAGGTGAGGAGGATTCACGTTTCCTGCGGGATTCTCTTCCTCTTCACTATTGACATTGATAGTCTATATACAAAACATTGACATCCACAGAAGGGCTTCAGACCTATAAATTATATTTTTCTAAAAAATATCCAGACGTCACTTCGGTCCTGATTAAACACAATTCTTAACAACTTGCTTAAAATCAATCTAACCCGGAATGATTTCACCTTTAATGGTGGGAATTCTTCCTCCCAAATTAAAGGGAACGGTCCATGGGGAAGAAGTTGGCACCGGCCTATGCCAAATATATTTATGGCTGAATGGCTGGGTTAGGGTGAAGAGAGTTGGCGGCCTTTAGCCTCTTGGCGAGCAAGAAAACCCCCTCCTCATACTTTTAGGTTTTTGGATGACATTTTGGGGAGTGTGGGACACACACTCGAGACTCTAGAGTTTGACGACTTCCTACTCACTTCTTAACACTCACAAACCCGTCCATCTACCATTAAATCCCACTTGCAGCCTCTTGTCCGTTGACTTCCTTGACATCACGACTACATTCAAGGGCCCTTGACTTTGTGACCACATGTCGACTTGACACCAAAGTTCTATTTCAAAGGACACCGACACCGCCACGCCCCTTCATATACACAAGTCTAGTTTTCATCCGAAGCACACATATGCTGGGTTTGGTTAAATCCCAACTCCTTCGGTTCTTCAGGATCTGCACCAGTGCAGTGGACTTCTAGGGCAGCCACCCGAGTGCTTTTCGCGCTGCGTTGTCCACTAGGGGCTATTCCAGGTCATTCCTCTAGGAAGGCCTCTTTAAAACGTTTCAGGTAATCAATAACCTATTGTCGTTGGCCCTAGGCTCCCCTTCATCACACAACCTACTCCCCGTCGGCGTGTACGCTTAGTTGGGGAAATAAAGACCAATTTTCAAACGCGCATGGTGTAGTTCGGCAGGCCTTCTC
Organism: Melanogrammus aeglefinus; assembly: GCA_900291075.1. Lineage (NCBI taxonomy): Eukaryota > Metazoa > Chordata > Actinopteri > Gadiformes > Gadidae > Melanogrammus > Melanogrammus aeglefinus. The sequence goes on along the minus strand of OLKM01004619.1, from coordinate 3,250 downwards.
AAAGATTCACAGCATCATCGCCGCCTTTAGAAAAAACAAGAGCATTAAAGACCTTCTCGTCAAGGCCAAAACTTCCGCCCACATGGCCCCACTAGACCAAACAGGCAAGGCCAAACTCCGCCCAATGGCCCCCACTAGACCAAACAGGCTGGGTGGCTTCTTCCAATACCGTCTATGGGTGCGCAATAACAACTCGCATGACGTTTTCCCCACGGCGGGACAGGGTGGTCCTCTCTCTAAAAATTGTATTTATTTGATCTGGTGTGACACCTGTGGCATTCAATATGTGGGCGAAACCCAGAACACCTTGCTGGTCCGGTTCACACAGCACAGATTTAATGTTTTGAGGGGGAAGAACACACACCTACCTTTAGTTCAGCACTTTCTCCTGCACGGCTGGCCTGCCCTGTCCGCCACCGTCTTACAGTGTAACCCCAGATGGTCTACCTCTGAGAGACGCCGGCTGGAGCGGGTCTGGATCAGCCGACTGGGCACCTTGCAACCGGGGGGTCTTAACGTGCGTGGGGGCTTGGGGATTGGGTCCCGGTGAGCGGTTAATGGACAGTGCATTTCGGCGTCGCTTCCAGTGGGAGCGTCGTTTTTATAACCCTAACCCTAACCCTAACCCAAACCCAAACCCTAACCCTAACCCTAACCCTACCCTAACCCTAACCCTAACCCTAACCCTAACCTCAAAAGTGGTAGATGGCTCTTAACCTAACCCTAACCCTAACCCTAACCCTAACCCTAACCCTAACCCTAACCCTAACCCTAACCCCCTCCCTCACCAGACCCTAACCTTAACCCCACCCTCTCTGGCCCTGACCCTAACCGCTCCCATCCCCTACCCTAACCCTAACCCCCTTCCTTATCAGACCCTAACCCTAACCCCACCCTCCCTGGCCCTAACCCTAACCTCTCCCACCTCTGCCCTAACCCTAACCCCCAACCCTAACCCCAACCCCAACCCCCAACCCCCAATAATTTCCCCAACCTTTCCCTTCCCTGACCTACCAAGACCCCCTTACACGACCCCTGACCGAGCCCCCGGCCCCCCACAAAGGATCCCAATTTAATTTATTTAGTTTCATTCATTTATTCACCATGCCCCTATGCTCCAGCCCCAAGCCCCCGTAGTCCCCCTTATAATCTTTTTTGTTTTCCATATATTATAGCCGTATTTAATTAAATTGCTTTGTTTATGTTTTTGCCCATGGGGGCCGCCATCTTGGATCCCCCAAGAACGAAGACACGCTACGGCCATTTTGGTCCGAACTCTTTTAAAGTTTTCGGTTCGATTTGATGGCCCTTTGTGTCCCGTTCTCCGTTGATTCGCTTGGTGTCATATTGTCACTATTTATCGTCACACATGGGCACTTCTGTGACCCTTAATACCGCTGATTTTGGATGTTATGTTTACAGTTTTACCCACGTAAGCCGCCATCTTGGATCTCCAACCAGAATTTAATTTGGAGTCACTTAGCACCCCCTGTTGGTGACCCATATTTATGATAATCTGGCTCCATCTCCTGGATGGTCCATGGTAGTGCAACGTATAAATATAACATTCCTGTGTATACTTTTAGTTATGATGCGGTTCAATTGAATATTACGATCGACCCCCCTTCCCTTTACCATAGCATTTATTATTATTTATTTATTTATTTATTTTTATGTTGTGTTTCTTGTTTTTTCTTTTATTGTTTTTGATTGGTTGTGATCTGTTCTTCCAACGCCACCTGGCCTGGGGACGTTCAGCGACCGCTACTGGCGATTCCGGAAAGTGCAGGCACCGTGGTGTGTCTCTCTTACTCCACCTAAGGGTGGTTGGGAGACATAACAGCATTACGATACATTGTTGCATTTGCCGGCTTTGCTTACTTTCAAAAATCTGACCTCCCTATTGGCCCATTTCAACTCTTCCCCTGTAAACCCCCCCGATTGGCTCTCCACCCTTTAATTTGAATTTGTTGTGCTGGACGGGGCCCCCCCATTGGACGCCTCTGCCCCATACGTTAAATGTCCCCTCCCTTCACTGTCACCGGGTATAAAAGCATTTGTCTTCGTGTTGTCTTGTTAGTGCCTGTGTTACCTCGGCTTGTTAGGATCCTCGAATATACGGTCTGTTTCTATCGCTAAGTTATATGTACCTGATGAAGTCATTTGTTTGACGAAACGTTGTACTAAGCCTGCAGCAGGCCTAATTTCCAAAAAATAAAAACGGATATTGGCTGGATCACACTTGCCTTATTTTTCAAAACCCAACAGTCTAGCTTAGCTTAGCTCAGTTCCGCGACCGTTCAAGACCCAACACCGCCGGAGGATAACCATGCACCCTGATTACCAACCAGCCGATGGTGAGTGGACCCTGGTTCGACGGGGCCCTAGAAGACGGTCTCCTCGGGGACCCACCCGCCCCCCTCCGCTAATGAGCCTTCCTGCGTGGGCGGTACCCGTTCCGGAGGATCGCTTCCGCGGAGATGATTACGGATATGATCGCTTCTGGGCCCCGTTCTACCCGTCTCCGGAGCGAGGTGAGAGATACGCCAGGTCCGGTGGACCGGCCTACTCGCCTCCTCGTCGACCGGCCTACTCGCCTCCTCGCCGATATGCCCGCTCGCCTCCTCGCCGGCCGACGCAAGGGCCTCCCCAACGCCACGCGCCTGAAGCGCGTTGGGCTCCTCCCCGCCACTCTGCCTGGGCCCCGGGCCCCCCCGCCGGTCCCCGAAGAGCACGGCCGCAGGGGCGACCTCCACCCCCACCCCCGCGTCCTGGCCCTCGACCCCGAGACCGGCCCCGATCTCCGAGACGTCCGGGACCTCCGGCTGCCGACGCGACGCGCACCGGGTCAGCGCGTCCGCCTCCACCCGGTCCAGCGCCGCGCGCGCGCGCCCCCGCCGCTCAACTCTCGGACGATCTTGACTTCAGAGTCAAGAATAGACTGATCCTGGCGGCCCTGAAGGCCTCTCACCACCTCGCCAACTGCGAGGGTCCCGAGCCCCTGCCCGTCGTCGCCAGGCTCGCCGAGAACCTGAGGGGTTCCATTCGCCCTGCTGTCCCTAACGCTGCGACCGCGCAGCTCATAGACGGTAACGCGCGGAACTGGGAACACACCACGATGCTGGTGCTCCGCGACCACTACAGGGCCGCCTTGGAGGAGAAGGTCGGGGCTCTCCTCCTGTTGCCGGACCCCATCTGGCGCCCCAACTTTGTCGTGGCGTTGGCCGTGCTGAGACCTCTCAACGGCACT
>OLKM01004618.1:0-21119 GCA_900291075.1 Melanogrammus aeglefinus | reverse complement strand
CAGAACTACAGCGGGGCGATCTAAGACTGCCTCTCACCCAACAAGAACCAGGCAGAACACAGCTCCTACGTCCCTCTGGGGCATCAAGACCCTGTCTCACCGCACAAAGAAACCAGGCCCAGAAACACAGCGGGGCAGTCAGACCTGTGCTCACCCACAAGAAGCCAGGGCAGAACACAGCGGGGGCACAAGGACCTGTGCCTCACCCCTCACAAGAACAGGCAACGAACACAGCGGGGCGATAAGACCTGCTCTCACCCCACCACCAGAACAGGCAAGAGACACAGCGGGGCATCAAGGAACCTGTTCCTCATCCCGGAACCAAGAACCCAGGCAAGAACAGAGCGGGGCCAAGCCCTGTCTCACCCCACAAGAAACGCAGGCAGCAAGACCACAGCGGGGCATCAAGAACTGTCCTCACCCACAAGAACCAGGCAGAACACAGCGGGGCATTAAGACCTGCCTGCACCAAACAAGAGACCAGGGGGCATCAAGACCGTGTCCATCACCAGACATGAACCAGGCAGACAGCGACTTCAGGTAGCCCGGTTGCCGATGGGGCACAATCAGAAATAGTCCAACTAAAAAACTCATTTCAAGCGACCTCAACACATTTGCACAAAGCTACGATGAACCAATATAAACAACTACCTTGTCTGTTTAGGTAGTGTTGGTCTGACAGCAGCACAAGCCTACAGTACTCCAGCTATGAATACACAAGAGGGACAACCCCAGCTGCGTGTATATTTTTAATGAAATGGACGTTGGTCATTTTGACATCAAGCTGAAGTGTAAGACATTTATACTGGCATGAGTCATCTTGTTACATCTCCTTTCACTCACAGCATCTCTCACCCGCAGCAGTCGTCAGAGAGCACCGTGTCCCGTCTCGAGGGGGGGTGTCCTGGTCCGGATGCGCTGCAGCTCAGCCGGCGTTTAGGGCGTTGTGGTCCCGGGACAGCGGCAGGGCGGTCCAGGATCCGTCGTCCTCCTGCACCCCGAGCACGGCCCTGCAGTCACCCGCGTTGGCCACGTGGATCCCCTCCAGGTCCAGGTGGGCCACGCACGCCGTGCAGCCCGTGAACGCCACCTGCAGGGCCCGAGTAGCGCGAAGATGGGGTAATGTGGAGTGGTGCTGCTGCACGATTCATCGAATCGCAATATCAGCCTTCACCATTGTATAACCACAAAAAGTTCAAAAAGTTTAATTTAAAAAATTAATCCTTTTTTTTTAATTTGTATTTTCTTATTTATTTTATTTAGTTTAGTTGCACTGCAGAAATACCTTTATTTTGAAAAGAGATATATTTTTTTATTATTTATTTTAATTTTGTAAAATAATTGTTATTTTGAAAACAGTACTGCGTTACACATTTTGAGTTTTGTATATATTTTATGCTAGGTTTAAGTTTGTGTTTTGAGTTGAGAAAAAACATTTATAAACTATCGATCAGCAGTCTGTGGTGCTTTTTCTTTTATAACAACAAAGTAGTACTCACGACACCATTTGTTTATCCATCGCCATATTGTCCACATATTACGCAATAGGACCTTTTCACCAAATCGGTGTGCGCACTAAATGTGTCCGGAGCATCTGGTTTCAGAGCTTAAACCTTTATTGTTTGAAAAGTAGTGCGTTGTGTGAACTCAAGTCAACCGTCACATTTCCAAACCAAAAGATAAATAATATGGACAAAGGTGATCTTATTATACTCACAGTGTGTGGATTAGCTTACCTAAGCTGTTTAGTGAAATCTGCCTCTTCTAACATCACAAGTGGGCGTGGTCCACCTAGATGTTTGCTGGGATAGATCAGTCTACCAGTCTACCCGTTGGGACCGTAGCAAACGTTACTCATCTATCTAATGGCTATTCAAACTCAGGCCTGTGGATTGTATAATAATGTCACCTTTAACAAAGCCAATGGGGCACGCCCCGTTCCCATTACCTGGATGGCTGTACTCTTCAGCAGGTCTGAGGAAAGGGGCACTTGGGCCTCCAGAGAGATGTCTGTGTCTAGTCGTTTAAAGGCATAGTCCAAAGCTTCTGCTGGGCTGAACACAGAATGATACATCTTCGTTAGGGTCATTCCAACAATGTCAATAGCATTTCCGATCATAAACAAGCTTTGGCATGATTTTATCTTGTTCAGACACGACAACAAACTCAAAGTACAACATGCAATGTGCATTTAAGATTTACGTCATTAATCCCGGACTGAAAACGTAGGATTTGCTGGTGCACGATATTTTACACTGGATATCCGGTGTATTCCACGTGCAATAGCTACAGTCCAACTTTGCAATAGAGAAGCGTCTTGACACGGATAAGACCCAAGTCTTCGTAAACTTAAATCCCAATCATAACCAATCATCAGGTACACTACATAATCATGAAATGGAGAACGATCACCATGACTTACATAATATGCTGAGCTTTTTCTTCTCCACGAGAAAACCATTAACAGCAGAGTTTAATACCCTGGCAATCGTAGATTGAGCTTGGTCTGGGGAGGCTGCTGTCATTGTCTTCAGCACAAGAGGCGTGATCAATGGGCCTAGTAGTTCAAATTAATCTGTACGCGATTGGCTGTTTGTCGTTGCTTCCCTGTCGTCATTGTGTTAAACCAGCCAACAGCGCGCCGGGGGGGAAAGCCAGCCTGGTGATTGGCTCCCACAAAAACAAAACGGAAGAAGGAAGAAGTGTATTGCTCTTCTCCGGAACCATTCTGCAGGGCGAAATCAAATCGCCGGCAGAATGGGCTGGGGGGGTACCCAGTCTAGGAGTTTAACTGTATAAGGAGAAGTGAAGTGGAAGAGGAGGTCAGTGTTGACCACACACACACCTCATGCCGTCGCTGTGCTCCCCGTGGTCCAACAGCTCCTGCCAGAACACCCGCAGCTGCTCTCGGTAGAAGGAGGCAGACTTCTGGTAGCTGACGTCCCCTCTGTGTTTGTACCACTGCAGGACGGCGGGCACCGGCCGGCTCTGCTCCATCAACCACTCCAGCTCCTCCAGGCTCTGCAGGGACCATCATCGCGATATGGCAACGTTAGGACAGCAGCCGCTCGCTGACCGCCTGGGCACAGGCCCACCCCCCGTGTCCATCGAACACGCCGAAGAGCGTCCCTGGCGTCTTCACCGTCAGAAATAAGACAGAGTAATGGGTTAAACATACACACACACACACACACACACACACACTCACACTCACACACACACACACACACACACACACACACACACACGATGAATGAATGATCAGAGTAGTATATACAGATGTCTTAGAGGTGTACCTGAAAACATGCCTGCAGGCAGGTGGCCGCACTGTGGCGGTCCTCATTGGGTGTGTTAGCAGCAAGATGGTTGCTCTCAAACTTTCTCACCAGCACTGAGGCTCCTGCCATCAAACCCAAGGATACTCCACAGCCTGAAATACACGACACACACACCGACTACACACACACACACACACACACACACACACACACACACACACACACACACACACACACACACACACACACACACACACACAACTGTGTTTGAAACATTCAATAGCATGATACCAAGAATCTACCGTTTTACTGCGTACACAAGGTTGTGTGTATAGTAAGCTCACGGTAATACATGCATGCATTGTGGGTATTACCTGCTCATTTGCTTGTAAAATGCTGTTGACTTGGATCTGGTTAAGCTGGAAGTCCATATTCTGACGAGTTGAGAGGCTCCGCCCACCTACAGCCCCAGCTGATGAGCGACCACCGACCTGCATCCACTGGACACAGTTTAACGTTTTGACAGTCATCGGTAAAGCTGATCAACTTTCTAAACAAATCGATCAAGCCTGCACCTTGAACAATTAATAGCGGAAATGTATCAAATAAGTAAGAAAGTCACCTGCAAAGACGCACTGCAACTAAATGGCAACGTGCAGCTTGCGGCTTTTTGGAGGATGCGGGTGCACATCAATCCAGACATCTGATAGTTTGCCTTTGAAACTCTTATCACAACTGGCCAGTCAATAATCTGTGAGGTGGAGAACAAACATTGTCATGATGAAAAAGAAAAAAAGAATCCTGCAGAAATAGGTCACCCAGGGACAACCTGTGGATAAACCTCCACTAGATCACCACAGCATGTCAAAGGCCTGGTTAACCTGGAGCGGGCTGGCTCACGGTACCAGCGTTAGCTCAAGGCGAAACGAAAGTGATTCAGCTAACGTCAACAGTCACGGTATATTCTGATTCAAACCGATTGCGGATTATTGCGGGCACACTGTAGTCTATGCGCTGGATCATGTCATAGTAAGCCGGTTGTTGGAACAAGTACGTACACATTGGCGGATCAAAGCCGACGCCGGGTGATGCTGTCACTGACTTATCGTCGGCAACGTGTCGATAAGAATTACAAAGGAAAATGCATTTCCTGATAAAAAATATTCTGAAAGGTTATCCTTCATTCAACAGAACTCAACCCGTGATGATGACAACTATAAGTTCTGTGTCTTCGACAATGGCTGTTCAGTTTACTGACGCAACACACCGACCAACACTCGTCAGGTTGGTCCGCCTGTCAGGCCAATCAGATTATGGCCCAAACGGGAAGTTGAAAAATGAGGTGACAGGCGACAGCAGCAATGCGCACATCCAGGAGAGTTGAACTTCAAACTGGGGACACACACTTGTCGTGGACTAGAGGACACGAATATCAATCATACACTAACGTTGTATGTTGAAGTATATATAATGCATATTCTGTATTTGCTGTTCGTTTTCTTTCCTCCAAGCACACACTACAAAAATGCCATTCGCACGTCCAGTAAGGACGCAGGTTGTTTATGTTTTTTTTATTTGGATGCAGGTGCGTAAGCCAGGACTTGGGGCCCAATTGGGACATTTTTTTTGGTCTTAGAGTATGGTGCTCGCCGTCATTATTATTATGACGGTATATATATAACTTTAATGAAAGCATAGTTGGGGACATATATTGCCTTTTACGACATTATATAGGCCTAGTTGTTTATAAATTAAATCCAAAACCTCTTCAGTTAACGCTACATCACAGATTAGAAAAATACATTTACCAAAGAAAATTGAAGAAACCAAGTAGGTTCGTGCCCTGGTGTCTACATTATGTCTTGCTGAGATTAAATCATGAGGACCATCAAAGAAGCTATAAAAATTAATACAAAACAAAAAAGTGTATTTTCGGGAACCGAAGACGCCTGGTCCGTCAGGACGGTCGGCCCAAACGCACAAGACTTCTGCTTTCTCACAAACAAATGTTTCTGTGTGGATGGGGCCTGAGACAGTCATCCCTATTTAGTAAATTAAATAATAATAAATCATTTTATTTTAAAAGTGCCTTTCAAAGTACCTCTCGACACTGTACAAAGAAAGTGCATAGAGTCAATAAAAGTACATACAAAGTCATTATCTGTCATAAACATGATCAGATAACACTGACAATATGGACATAGTACTCAAACAGGGACAAAAGAGAGAAAGTATACTGCATTAATTCATTATTTGCACAAAGGGATACAGTATGTGTACAGGGCGGACATGGACACAGGTTGGGTACATACCAAGGCATAAATTGCAGAGGGAAAACACACAAAAAGGTTACACTCAGAGGGGGTACAGTCATCACAAGCAGGGAATTCCAGAGTTTGGGGCATGCCACACTGAAAGCCCTCTCAGCCATGAAGCGAAGCCGGGATGACTGGACTGCTAAAAGACAGAAGAGTGTAGGTCTGCTGCAGAATGAATTTGTATTGAATGCAGTAGTGGACTAGGAGCCAGTGCGACGGTTGGAGAATGGGAGTGATGTGTAGTGGCCTGGTGCGGGTGAGTAGCCTTGCAGCATGAGTTTTGGACATTCTGCAGCCTGGTCTTAGTTGAGATGCCATACAATAGCGCATTGCAGTAGTTGAACCTTAGACATCAGTCTACTTTTCAGTTCACTTAGATATTAAGGTTCGCTATGAATTATATAAGAATATAAGGTAAATAGTGTTACATTAAAGCCAAATGTTAAACACTGTTGGCTCCTTGAAGGAACGGTCAACAAGACTAAATGCTGAGGGACATTTACATGTGTCTCTCGTTCACATCATTTGCCTTTCAAAAGGTGAAACCTGGTTACCTCGTTGACTGAATGTACGTATAAGTGGTCCCTGAGAGGGACGTCTGGCTCACTTCACTATGAGAGGGGGGGACGAGGAGGGCTTTGTGACGTCCCAAAGGAAGAAAGGCCCCTCCTGTTAGTCAGACACTCAGCTTTATGAATGTATACCACAGGAACATATAGTGAGATTGTTGAATCTAAATCTGAATCAAATTATTTCAATGCACGTTTTATTGTTTAAACAGAATTTGATAAACAAGGCTCATCCCTTAAACACATGTGGTAAATCATGTCGGTATAAGATCAGGTTAATAAACAAGGTGATGAGTGGATTTAAATCAAAGACCTCGCATTGGGATATAACTGTAATAATTAAGATATAACATCTTTACACTGTCATGATTTGACATGTAACAATGTTGATGTGTTTTCATTGTAATATACTGGAAATACAGGGCAGGAAGATAAGTGTATGCTAAGTCACTGGGGAACGGGAGTGGGAGACACAAGATCCAGTTTCAAGGCCCAGAGTGGAGCGTTGTGATTGGCCAAGTGCATGTTGGGAGAAGCCACACAAGGGGGATATAAGACGATACCTGATGAATGTTCAGGACTTGTTTGCAAACCATTTCAGGTTTTGTTGTTACCTTATGCAAGTGGTAATAACGCCTTAATCTTTCAAACCTAGTCCCTCTAGTATTTTGTATAAGATTGTGGGTTTTTATCCACAACAGACTAAAATATGTTATTTGACATTTCACCGTGCGATCAAACTGTGGAAGAACAGCTTTCATTCATAATGGACCAACTTGCGAAAGCTGCTGTATCTGAAATCAGCCAATTGTTCTTGGAAGGCTCGGCTACCCTTCGCTTCCAAATAACTCAGAGCCTGAACGAAAACCAAGCGCTGAGGACGAGGATGAAGGTGATGAGAAGTGAGCTGTTTTCTTTGCGGCTTCAAAGGGGATCAAATGCATCGTGTGCGGCAAGTCCTTTTGCCAACGTCGGCAAACCGCAGACTGAACCACTGGGAAATGGTGAGTTGTGTTCCGGCTGGTATGTGGAAAACAAGTCGGTCCAAGTGTTTAGGGGGCATTAGTTGTTACAATTGGAGTAATTGGAAAAATATATAAGAATCATAATCATGATTAAAAATGAACGATGAATAATGACGATGATAATCCCATTTGCTGCCCTTTGAATGGTCTTGGATGTAATGTATTCCACATCATCGTCATCAGGCCTCAAGCAGGCGGTTGGTAATTCCCCTCATCTTACAGCACCCATAGATTCTAGGCTGACTACTAGATTCTACCTGCGCTAAAAAGCCTGATGATCTTTTGGGAAGCATCATGACCAGAGGTCTGATGAAACACGAGTCAAACTGGTAGTTGCATTTCAAAGATGGAAACAGTCAAGAGCAGTTGATCAGTGTCCTCAGCCTGGTCACCCGCTTGGGCTTTGAGTCTAGGGAGGAGTGGGTAGGAGACATCCCTCTCCAAATCTCTGAATCTGGGTCTGTGCTACAGACATTGAACTAGTTTCTTTCACATGCACTTTTGTGCAAATAATGTATTGAAACAATTATTTTTTTCCTCTCTTCAGAAGGCTGCGATGACTTTGGAGACCTCAGCACACAGGGCGGCCCCACCTCAGATAGTCTGCATGTGGACGCCCCTGGCTCCTCCCACATGTCCAGTCACAGCGAGGAGCTGAGGATCCTGAGCGTCCACGGAAACGGGGAGGGCCCGCTGGCGCTGGGCGGCCATGACACCCTCTTCACCGTGTCCGAACTGGAGGCCCTGAACTCTGCAGACCACAGCGTGGCAAAGAGCCTGGAGCGCGGCGAGCAGCTGGTCCGCCGCGAGGAGCTGACTGTGCAGGTTGGAAATCATCTTCTCATTCACCATCCAAAAGAAAGGCTTCCTCTGCTACAACTCCAACACACACCGCGTAGAAAGCACACACCTTTATGATTCAACGTGTCGTTAGCGGGGATTGACAACTATTCTGTGCTGATGAAAGAATATTTCTTGTGTTTGTTTCCTTCTTTGTTTGGAAAGCAGCAGACCGCAGACACTGTTTTAATCAAGGATGAAGAGGAAATGGTTGGAGTCATGCCCGCAGAAGGTTAGTGATACACGTTGCCTGCAGGAAAGCAAGAAAACAACCTGGATCAACGGAGAGTGTACTTTATTCATCCTGCGCTAAAAAGCCTGGTCCTCTTTTTGACCAGGGCCCTGCTTAAAAACAAGGACTAATTATACAGTTTATAGTATAATGATTTACATCTTCTTCATGGCGGACATGTGTAAGGCGATTCTTGGGAAATAATCTACGGTAATTGCGATTTATTCAACCAATATTGCGATTTCATATGCGATTGTTCTTTTTAAAGTTCCTTATGTTCTGTATTATTCACTAAACAAGCAATGCATTTTCTGTCATATAACAACAGAACATTTGAAGCAGTCAACATAAAACACTATTTTCTTAAGGCCAAGCCTACGTGTGGAGATGAAGTTAAATAACATCTTTATTTTACTATTTAATTGTAATGCACTGATCTCAAGTCAGTACAGTAACAGAAAAAAAAAATTGAGAATTGCCTTCGCGATTGGCATAATCTCGTTCCATAACGCAGCGGTTTTGGCTTGAATTCGATTAATTTCAGCCCTAGTTACGTCCCGGATGTAAAAGGTGGAAACAGGAAGGTCCAAATGCTCAGGGGGCACAATTAGTTGTTACATTTGTAGTAATTGGAAAAAGTTGTAATAACAATCATGATTCAAAATGAACAATGAAAAATGATTTGTATTGGAGAAGCATCGGCCTCACAACACATGCCTACTATAAGTTGACGATGTGCCCATTTCCTGTACTGTGCATGGTCTAGGATGACATGTATTATTCATCATCGTCATCAGGCCTAAAGCACCAGGCTGGAAACTCCCCTCATCTTACAGCACCCATAGATTCTAGGCTGACTGCTAGATTCTACCTGCGCTAAAAAGCCTGATGCTCTTTTGGAAAGCATCATGACCAGAGGTCTGATGAAACACGAGTCAAACTGGTAGTTGCATTTCAAAGATGGAAACAGTCAAGAGCAGTTGATCAGTGTCCTCAGCCTGGTCACCCGCTTGAGCTTTGAGTCTAGGGAGGAGTGGGTAGGAGACATCCCTCTCCAAATCTCTTGAATCTGGGTCTATGCTACAAACTAATACATTTAAATAGTTGGTTTCACGTGTACAAATGCACATGTCTCCTTTTGTGCAAATGATGTATCGAACCCAATACTTTTTTATCTTCTTTTCTTTCCCTCTCTGCAGAAGACTGCGGTGACTTTGGAGACCTCAGCACACAGGGCGGCCCCACCTCAGATAGTCTGCATGTGGACGCCCCTGGCTCCTCCCACATGTCCAGTCACAGCGAGGAGCTGAGGATCCTGAGCGTCCACGGAAACGGGGAGGGCCCGCTGGCGCTGGGCGGCCATGACACCCTCTTCACCGTGTCCGAACTGGAGGCCCTGAACTCTGCAGACCGCAGCGTGACAAAGAGCCTGGAGCGCGGCGAGCAGCTGGTCCGCCGCGAGGAGCTGACTGTGCAGGTTGGAAATCATCTTCTCATTCACCATCCAAAAGAAAGGCTTCCTCTGCTACAACTCCAACGCACACCCGTACAAAGCACACACCTTTATGATTCAACGTGTCGTTAGCGGGGATTGACAACTATTCTGTGCTGATGATTTCTTGTGTTTGTTTCCTTCTTTATTTGGAAAGCAGCAGACCGCAGACACTGTTTTAATCAAGGATGAAGAGGAAATTGGTGGCGTCATGCCCGCTGCAGGTTAGTGATACACGTTGCCTGCAAGAAAGCAAGTAAACAACCTGGATCAACGAGAGTGTACTTTATTCATCCTGCGCTAAAAACCCTAGTCCTCTTTTTGACCAGGGCCCTGCTTAATTTACATCTTCTTCATGGCGGACATGTGTAAGGCGATTTTTGGGAAATAGTCTAACTCAAAAAATTCAAAACGTATAAATGTTAGCTGATCATCTTACAGGCGTTCTCGCTTATTATTGTCAAATATAATAATTGCGCTTGTCTCGCATGTCATGTTATATCATTTTGCGATAGGGTTCATTCAGTGTCCAACCGCTTGAGCTTTGATTCTAGGGAGGAGTTGGTAGGAGGAGCCATCTCTCTCCAAAACTCTGAATCTGTGTCTGCAGTACACATTTATACCCTCTGTGTCAATGCTACAAACTAATACATTTAAATAGTTGGTTTCACGTGTACAAATGCACATGTCGTCCTTTTGTGCAAATGATGTATCGAACCCAATACTTTTTTATCTTCTTTTCTTTCCCTCTCACCTGAAGAACCACCTGATGATACACTCCGGGGAGAAGCCCTACAGGTGTGACCAATGCGTGAAGTGCTTCAATCAGAGCTCTTACCTGAAGAAACACATGAGGACTCACTCCCGGAAGAAGCCCTGATGTGCAACGCCAGCCTCAGCGACCTCTAGCAATGTCCAGGTGGAACAGCTGAGGAGACATGAAGGTCCTGGAGTGTTCCACGGTAAACGGGGAGGGCCCACTGGCGCTGCAGAGCCATGACACCCTCTTCACCGTGTCCGAACTGGAGGCCCTGAACTCTGCAGACCGCAGCGTGACAAAGAGCCTGGAGCGCGGCGAGCAGCTGGTCCGCCGCGAGGAGCTGACTGTGCAGGTTGGAAATCATCTTCTCATTCACCATCCAAAAGAAAGGCTTCCTCTGCTACAACTCCAACACACACCCGTACAAAGCACACACCTTTATGATTCAACGTGTCGTTAGCGGGGATTGACAACTATTCTGTGCTGATGATTTCTTGTGTTTGTTTCCTTCTTTATTTGGAAAGCAGCAGACCGCAGACACTGTTTTAATCAAGGATGAAGAGGAAATTGGTGGCGTCATGCCCGCTGCAGGTTAGTGATACACGTTGCCTGCAAGAAAGCAAGTAAACAACCTGGATCAACGAGAGTGTACTTTATTCATCCTGCGCTAAAAAGCCTGGTCCTCTTTTTGACCAGGGCCCTGCTTAATTTACATCTTCTTCATGGCGGACATGTGTAAGGCGATTTTTGGGAAATAGTCTAATTCAAAAAATTCAAAACGTATAAATGTTAGCTGATCATCTTACAGGCGTTCTCGCTTATTCTTGTCAAATATAATAATTGCGCTTGTCTCGCATGTCATGTATATGCAACGCCAGCCTCAGCGACCCTAGCAATTTGCGGTGGAACCTGCTCAAGAACATAGGCAATGGGGTGCTTTGACAAAAGGTTTTTTACTTCATGATTATAAACACTTTCCAACTTTGTGAATAATTTATGTCTGTCTGATGAAGGATCACTTATTTTTTGGACACTTTGGACAGCAAAATATTTGATTTAAATTAGAGCATTATCTCGGGAACATACAGGCAGCAGAGTTACCGAGCATTCAATGAGACAATGGATATACATGATTCTTAAAGGCAATTTCACATTGTGGGTTAATACAAAAGAAACAAAGGTGAGGGGGAGGGACCATCATGGAGATTTTAGGATTGTCCAGAGGAGAGATCAAGTTAAATTGCAATATACTATGGGTGAAGTGGCACTTGGCTGCAAGACTGTTAAAGGAACTCCACACAAGTCAGTCAGTCACAGCGAGGAGCTGAAGGTCCTGAGCGTCCACGGAAACGGGGAGGGCCCGCTGGCGCTGCAGAGCCATGACACCCTCTTCACCGTGTCCGAATTGGAGGCTCCGAGCTCGCAGTCCGCGGAGCACAGTGTGGCCAAGACCCTGGAACGCGGCGGGACGCTGGTCCACCGTGAGGAGCTGGCTGCGCATCGGGGAGGCGGCAAGGACCGGCCCGGTGTGGTGTCTGGCGAGGGTTTACCTGACAATACCAATATGACCAACCACATGCGTACCTACATTGCCGAGAGGCCGTTCAAGTGCAACCAATGTCTGAGGTACTTCAAACAGAGCTATCACCTGAAGAGACACATGAGACTACACTCTGGGGAGAAACCCTACAGGTGTGACCAATGTATGAAGGGCTTCAGTAGAAGCTTCGACCTGAAGAACCACCTGAGGATACACTCCGGGGAGAAGCCCTACAGGTGTGACCAATGCGCGAAGTGCTTCATTCAGAAGTCTCACCTGAAGAAACACATGAAGACTCACTCCAGGGAGAAGCCCTACAGCTGTGACCAATGCATGAAGTGCTACAGTAGAGGCTTCGACCTTAGTGTCCACTTGAGGACTCACTCCGGGGAGAAGCCCTACAGTTGTGACCATTGCGTGAAGCGCTTCAATCAGAGAGTTCACCTGAAGAACCACCTGATGATACATCCGGGGAGAAGCCCTACAGGTGTGACCAATGCGTGAAGTGCTTCAATCAGAGCTCTTACCTGAAGAAACACATGAGGACTCACTCCCGGAAGAAGCCCTGAAGGTGCAACGCCAGCCTCAGCGACCCTAGCAATTTGCGGTGGAACCTGCTCAAGAACATAGGCAATGGGGTGCTTTGACAAAAGGTTTTTTACTTCATGATTATAAACACTTTCCAACTTTGTGAATAATTTATGTCTGTCTGATGAAGGATCACTTATTTTTTGGACACACTTTGGACAGCAAAAATATTTTGATTTAAATTAGAGCATTTATCTCGGGAACATAACAGGGCAGCAGAGTTACCGAGCATTCAATGAGACAATGGATATACATGATTCTTAAAGGCAATTTCACATTGTGGGTTAATACAAAAGAAACAAAGGTGAGGGGGAGGGACCATCATGGAGATTTTAGGATTGTCCAGAGGAGAGATCAAGTTAAATTGCAATATACTATGGGTGAAGTGGACTTGGCTGCAAGACAGTTAAAGGAATCTACACAACAAAGAAGTCAGTCGATTGGCCTCAGTTTCAGACTTTGTGGCTACATTTGCAATGCATACTATAACAATACCTTTGAATTAGAGGAGCAGAGTTATCTCTAGGTTAATGGAGAGCGTATAGATATCCCTTTAAAATGGCTACATACGGGTTACAATTTTATATTAGTCAGGTGACGGTCATGCAGATTGTTCTTCTCTGACACTTCAAATACTTCAGACATCGTAACTTGGTCAATCTTAACCGTTGATCTTCATTCGAACATTGAACAAATTCACAGTTTAACAGTGTAATTTGTTTCATACCAGCCTCGCATATTTTCAGTTGGTCTCATTGACTTCCGTTTAGGCTCGAGCTTGAGGACGCTAGATGGCGCTCTATCCCAAGGTTGCTATCAAAAAAGTTGTGGACATCTTAGAGCCTTAACGTCAATATTTAACCTAGAATCATTATTATTTCTTGTTATGCTGAAACAATCTTTTTCACGTGAAGCTATCTACACAAACGATATGCTATATTAAAGCTGAGACTCAAATAAGTTCAACGGAGCTTCATCATTTTGTGAGCCTATTTTGACAAACTTGAAGGCATAAGGTCAACAACATACTTTTCCAAGTTACTACCACAAAGATCTAGCTATTCTATAGTTTATCTCAAATGTATTCAAACTTGATCACATTGGCCATTCATTTAGCTCTACACTTTATTTGTTTCCAATGTTTTTTAAATGGTGTGCATGTTTACATTCAGACTCTGTTCAAATCCCTTCACTTTATTTTAAAAGCCATCTAACATTTCTTTACTTCTTAAAGTAGGTGGTTTTACTAAAACATATTTCCAACCTCACTTTGCACTAAAGTAATCACTGCACTTTAACTTTCTACTGACTTTTCATAGTGAATCCTTTAAAGACATGCAGGATGGTTGGAATCGCTGAGGTAAGAATATGCGGTCTAACTCCTATAAAAGCACTAGGCATATGATTTGCAAACTACCCGCTGCTTTATCTATAACGCCATTATACTCATAACAACAATAACCAATAATCAGAGGTGGGGGGTTTGTCTAATGGCTTTTACGGAGGGTTCAGTTAGGGGGGAGCCCACAGAGAGAGGCCTGGCTCCTATGAAAGCAACAAACTCAAATATCTGTGGGGTCCCTGAAAGTACAGCAGCATAATATTTTAATTAAAAATAAATCTATTTTCCCTTCCACATACAGAGTAATATTGACGTTAAGCAAGGGATAATGTATAGAACGCCGGTCATTATCGGGAAAATAAGCCTCTCAGTGCTCCCACCTGTCATGAATAAATTGCTGCCCGGTTTGCCCGTGCCAATAACCGGCCCTGCACACGAGCCACTGGGATATCAACTCCGGGGAACAGCAGCATTCTCTTTAAGACACGTCATTCACTCGACTGAGTTCCAATGGGCTGTATTTGACATCGTTCCTGTACAAAAGGCTCATGCGACAAGTGCAGTTTAGGTTCAATTTTTGATACAATATTGATTAATGATTAGTAAAAGAAAATATAGGCCTATAGGCCTATTAGTAGGCCTATATATTTTATTATTCAGCCAACCCCAATTTTTTGTTTTGCCAAAGCTACAGCAGGCCCCATGTATTTTTTTTTCCACATGATGGCGTCATGGTCCATTATCATTGTTAATGGATAATAATATAAGATCATATAAATGTACAATGTGTTGGATTGCTTGCTCTCTTTGAAGATGTATTTCTCTTTTTTGGTTTGTAACATTCTATCAGATTGTTAGCAAGTGGTTCTGCGATTATCTTTCCTCCAGAAAACAATGTCAACTGACTCCATAGTCATAGGATTTGGGCTCAATAGTTGTGCTTTACTTTGCATAAATGTAAAGTTAAAAGTTAAAATAAGTTGAACTTTGTTTAACTCTATGCAAATTAATGGGTCGTTCATGTGTGGCATTCCGTGAGCACTGGCGGACTTCTGATGAGTTTGTTTTCATTGGTTTTAAAAACCACCGTTCCCCTGGCCGCAACAGATTGTATACCATTCTTGGAGTAGCATCATCAGAAGTGGGAGCGCAACTGAAGTCAACATCCGCCTGGCAACACCATAAGCAGTTGGAGGTCACCCAAGGGATTTGATTAGAATAATTCAATCCCGTCTCCCGAAAAATGAAATGCAAACCTAACAGTTCTCAAATCTAACAGGGTTCCCAGCTGTGCTCAGTACGCTGCCCAATCAGTCATCGTTTTCAACACAAGCTACAGCTATGGAAGCAGCTGTTCCAGCAGTAGCAAAGCCCATTCAGTAGCACTTAGTCAAGCAGCAGATGGTTGAGGATGATGCTCAGACCGATGAGAAGTGCAAACACTTGGCTCGCTTGCCAGGACAGTAAATAAGTCTGCACTTTTGACCGTCCTACGCCATTCAAGACCACCACTAGGGGGAAGTAGCTGCGTTTATATTACATCCCATCGTCGCGAATGGGCCCGGAAGTGACAGCAGATAGAGCACAGTTGCCTTGAGTAAGCTTTGAGATTCGAATGTTATATTTTAATCTGTGCTCCACTTCAGTTCTTTCAAACATTACACAATAGCATCCGACCGACTAGTAGGCCTACTGGCTTCTGGTATACTACACAGGCAGGCATCCTTGAAGAGTCTGGGACAAACACCTCAGCAAGGAAAGCAAACAAGGATGTGACCTAGACTACACTCTGGGAGTGTAGCAAACTTATGGTTATTTCCTGGCAATTTGATCTAAAGAATCTAAACTCAATGTGTGTGTGGGAGGGTTCTTGCTTTGTCATTATACCATTAAACAACTTTTACTAAACAATTTGTGTTTGAAACGATATGAGCCAGAAGAATTGGGGAGAGATCCCGAAGTGACTACATGGAGAAGAAAAGGACAAAGTGAGAAATACACATTCAAAGACTGTTCCACGGTCAACTGACTTTATTATCGGATACAAAAAATATCTTAGTCAAAAATAAGTATAGCCGGCCCGACAATAAAAATGTGTTATCTGTATGATATCTGTATCAAACTTTGGCAT
The DNA here is from genome assembly GCA_900291075.1 of Melanogrammus aeglefinus. Classification (NCBI taxonomy): domain Eukaryota; kingdom Metazoa; phylum Chordata; class Actinopteri; order Gadiformes; family Gadidae; genus Melanogrammus; species Melanogrammus aeglefinus. The sequence goes on along the minus strand of OLKM01004618.1, from coordinate 5,004 downwards.
GTTAAGATAACTGATTGGTTGCATGGTATTTATGGGAACAGCACATCAGAGCATTACTATCAGCCGCGGCTAAGCATTATCTGCAGATTTATGAATGGAACAGGAAACTAGGTGTGGTGTGTTGAACTTGAATCATACTCTTTAACTTGTGACCACACTGGGCTGACCTGACCAACCTTCATCCGGTCAAACAAAAGAGGGGCTAAATAAGGAAAGGTTTGCTCAATCCAAAACCATGTTAATCTAGAGGACGCATGCCGCCTCTTGCTTCGTACAGGTGGTAGACACCGCAAGATCTGACTAACATAAAATGTGTGGTTTTCCACGGCGCCAGATCGGATGAGTCATTGTAATTACTATTCCTGGTTTGATCATCGATCCATTTTCAGACAAGCGTTTGATTAAAGTGTATAATAATTATAGACACTAGTTTGGTGTGTGTTATGTGTGTGTATATATGTGTGTGTGTGTATATTTATATATATATATATATATATATATATATATATATATATATATATATATATATATATATATATATATATATATATGGTCTCTTATACATGTATTCCATTTGCTAGGCTACCTACTTATAGAGGACCAGAGGTGCTGGCCTGTTTATTCTTGCCCCGCTTAAAAATAGGGCTGAAATAAATAGTGATAACTATGATAGGGGTTAAAGATATAAGATATTACAAATAATAGTGATTAAAAAAGGGGGTTATATGGGGACATTTGTTTAGTGCTCGTTAAAAGACGGGCAGACGCAAGCACTAACTAAAGGCTGTGGGATCTGATTGAGATGTGAATCAAAGCGTGAATATGGTTCCTCTCGGTCATTGGTTAAAAAAAAAGCACTTGACCTTTCTCGATCCCTCGTAGATTAGAGTTGGTTGTGTGGAAGAGTATCGGTTTATTCATTTAAGCTTGCAGGGAAGCCATGCACAGAGCACATTGGAAACTACATTTCGCGATGCTGGAAGAAGGCTTGCAGACCTGCATGCCATCCATTGTTAGCATTTTGAAACGGCATGCGGGCGGTTCTCCCATCTTAACCGTCCGTATTCCATGTAAGACGGCTCATTTGTTGATGGCTGAACGGCGACACAGCATGTGTGGACCACGTGCTGTGTCTCAGACTTTGTCCCAATTCAGTTCCAACTTCGGCCAACACAAAGCCCAAGCAAGCGGGCCTAACATGGCGGTGTTCACTGGAGCCTGAGCGAGGAGACGAGTTATGAGCTTGAACGAACAGATCAGACCCTTCTATTTTTCTTCTGTCCTCATATCCTTATATGCTACATTATCAAAACTTGAGAGATGCTGTGAATAAACATGTCACAATAGACTCAGAATAAATAGAAAATGAAACATACAATACCAGAATTTTCCAGCATGCCAAGAAGGCTCAATGCGAGGTGTGGTTAAAAGGAGGGGCTTTTATGCATGCAACATGATTCATTGGGTGTGGGCATCAGACAGAACCACCTGGCGATGTGCATTCATTGCATGCATGGGACTGCCCTCTATACCTGGAAGCGACCATTCCTGTCGCCCGTATGTCACGCTCAGGGCTCGTCCGACAGGGCTGTGTCTGTCTATCTGTCTGTCTGTCTGTCTGCCGCTCACTTGCACCATTTGTTCTGTTTCCCACGCTCTTGAATTCCCGGCCGGTCACAGACACACGCACACACGGCTTATCGGAACAATGCCTTAAATAGTTGTTGAGTCCTATGACAAGGCCATGTCACCAGAGGCCACAGCAGCATGTGTGTCTTTCTGTGTGTGTCTGTGTGTGTAAGTACATATGTACATGCACACACAGAGCCGTTTTGTGTGTTTATGTCTAGGTGTGTGTGTTTGTGTTTGTGATGCTATTGCAGCTGTTAGCTGGCTGGCTTTCCTTGGGCTTGCAGTTTCATGTCACCACTCATTGATCATCACCAACCGCTGCAAGAATGTATACCACACGGCCTCAGCAAGCCTTTGTTACGCCAGAATACCTCACCTTCCAAATCGATGCATTCTGTAGGAAACGATGAATTATTTGATCCAAATGTTTTTATCTATTAATATTGCATTTATTCACACCAATTGTGACGGGTTTTTAACTCATATTTAACTTTTCATGGGTGTTAAAAATACATACATGGAATTGTGTTGACCCAATTCTTTGTACTTCTCAGTAGAAAATAAATGGTGTAATGTAATTGTTGCGTGGCTTCAAACGGCCAAAGAAAATACGAGTACGATAAGTTGATGGCCACAGTTATCAATATACTGCCTTTTTTTTGTCATTCATGTTGAGATGAAATCTCAGTTTGCATTAATTCGATAAACATTTGAAGTGCATATAAAAGAAGTGAAGTGCGGTAAAAAGTGCTCCCCAATTGCCAAAGAACAGACATGTGAAGAACCGGTCCGGGACTGTGTTTTCTTGATAGCAGAGAAGGAACAACAATGGCATTTAATCTGTGCTAAATATGTTGCCTTTCTCAGTATGTGAGTGGCCCTGCGTGTTCAGCACACATCATCACAGACACACAAGACCAGCTCATGTCTTGGCAAGCAGGTGGAAAGAGGGGCCTTTTCTGGTACAACCACCTTGCTGAGCCCTTTCCCGCCCACGTGCACGTGCACGATGGCTTCCAAAACACCACTGAAGTAAACATAGCCCTTCCTAAACGGATTTGTTCCTGGGTTGAACACTGGGAGCCCAGGGGGCCCAAGGGCCTCTCCCTGCTGGTAATGGGGTTCATCTGGCAAGCGGGAGGCACTGGCAGGAGAAAGCGGTTCACATCAGGATGACACGTAGACCATAGTCCACTCTTACGCACGTGACACATGGACAAGACTGCAGCATTTCGTGTTTCAAAAGCATCTTCCAAAACGTTGTCTCACAAGCACACTCTGAGCACACTGCAGCACATTGTAAAACGTACTGAATCCCAGAACGGTATATACTATTTTGCCCGTCCACACAGCTGTCATATTTATTTTCATCATAGTGCATGCACACGTTAAAAACACACACACTACAACGTGCACTCTTAAAGTGCGTCCCCGACACACATCCACTGAGGTTCCTGCACACAGATGACATGAGCCACACACATGGCCTGTCCTACATGACACTGATATGGGGAAAAGCCTATAATCGAATTAGCATATTATCAATGAACATTCATAACATGAAGGCGTGAAGACAAGGAGACGATGGGAATCAAACCGTGTTTTGCAAAGCTGCTGCACCACGTCCCTCCCTCTCTGGCAAAGAGTAGCGTGCATTATTGACAACAGTATGCTCCTATCTCCCTCTCTCTCTATCTGTCTGTTTGTCTGACTGCCTCTCCGCGGAGTTGTGTTGTGACTAGCTTGTTTCCTGGGGCCTGTACAGGAGTGTTGGGTGGGAAGTGTGGGGGCGGCGGGGTGAGAGATTGGTACTCAAGGTTGTCAAAACACGTTCCCCGGTTCCGTTCCCAAACACATCCCCATCTACTCCCACCGCGTACGATGATCCGGCGCTCTCGATCTCTTCACCACCTCAGCCGCAGCAACAGGCAGCAGGTCGCTGAGGACACGCCGGCCCCCTCCTCTGCTCCCGCTAATGGTGTTTATCATCCACCAGTCGCTGAGATCCAGTGATGAATGCTCGTAGCAGGCTGTGCTGCCTGGGAATAAGGCCTATTGCGGCACCCAGGATGGTCCAGACCATCTCCTGGACGTTTCCACGCTAGTGCCCTGAGACCAAAAGGAAATAACAGTGACGATGGTCAATTGTTTTAATGTTGATTGCACAAGTTCAATGAATCTAGTAACATAATGAATTACGCTTCGAAAATATCGGAATGCCTGACTGAAAAAATTACGTATTTATTGTTCATCTGAATGAGGGCCTAATGTATCCTTTTCGCTGCTGAATAACAAATACAAATGCACACACATCTCCATGACTGCAGTGCAACGTGTCCAAGCATGCCAACAACCTGTGGTTTTAAAGAAGGTGGCCTGTTTTGACGCGGCACGCCTTACTGTCCCAAGCCTGTTTCCTGTTGAATCACACATGCACCTCCCAACACGCACACAGCACAACCACCACACACCCCAGCCACCGCCCACACACACACACAACAACACACACACACACGACACACACAGGCCAAGATGACAACCCGATAAATTAATAGATAGAGCAATTTGTGGGGTTGTAATAGAGAGAGAGAGCAGATGACCAAGACAGTAAACTCTGGTTGCTATGTGGGCCCAGTTGAACTCACACCCTCTGCGCTACAATGAATCATAAATTGTGTCATAAGTGGTGATTTTATGTTGGCCTGTAATAATCTGTTTGGCAGGAATGAGCAAACCATGTCCGTACAGTTTCCACCACAGGAAACACTGTATAATTTGTTAAGGGTGTGTTGTCTTTGGTGCTCAGATATATATATATAGAAAAAAAGTATACAATATGTGTCTTACTTTCGTTAGTATACAAGATGTCTAGCATGACAACTTCAAAGCCACAGTTACAATAGAGAGGGCACACACCATCAAGCAAAACATATGCATACATAATCGAGTCAGTCCTGAGGCATATGTGCGTAACACCGTATTAAGGTATATAGCATATTTTATAGACATATATAGACTAGAGGATGTGGACAATGTAAGAGCTGTATGTTAGGGATTATGTTAGAGATAGGTTTACCCAGTCATGCTGGCGTCAGTTGTAGGGTGTCAGTGCTACATGTGTGGGGTCTGTTACTGCCTTTGGTTGGCTTCACTGCTGTGGGACCCATATAGAGATTAGGCTGATGGTGGCACCTTTGCCCGGGAATGGCGGCACAGTGACTGAGAATTATCGTTAATACAGCAGAGGATGTCATCAAAGAGTGCATTACCAACCTAATCTCTTGTAATCCAAGTCCAAAATTAAGGTCAGTCCAACGTGTTTCACTTTCAAGTATTCCTCTCTCAATCTGAGATCCCTTTGTCCTCAGCCTG
>OLKM01004617.1:0-20000 GCA_900291075.1 Melanogrammus aeglefinus | reverse complement strand
AACCCTTGAAGAAAAGCAGTGTTTTTTTATCTGCACGCCCTTGTATACGACACGCTGCCTTGGCTCTGTCTCTTCATGCCAAGATGCTTTCAATTATGCAAGCAGACCGAGTTAGACGATGCGTATGATTTTTGGGAGTACAACGGAATGAATCCTGCCCAATAGTTAATGCAATGCTGTTGCTGTTCCTCCCCCCAGGCCGGCGGTTGAAAGCCAAGTATTTTACTTGCCAGATCACTGCCATGCTTCCCTGAGGACAGGGAACTACTGAGCCCAGGTCAGTCCAGCCACACGGATTCTCAGCACACTGCCTTTGTGGGTTGATTTTTAGTGCATAACACAAGCGTTCCTGGGTTATGTTATCATAAACAAGGTCACATCAGGCCCCGCTGGGGGGTTTAGTCTTAGTGCTGTGGACAGAGACGGAGTGAGTCCCCTGTGAAGGTACAGGAAGGAAGCGACTGGCGCCCAGTGGAAGCTTCTCTTCTCTCCCTATGAGCGATGTTTTCTCTCGGTATAACTCTCTTTTAATCTCGGAGTAAGTTTCCAGCCTTGAACCCTCAAAAGTTTATTTCTCTCTCTGTGCTGCTGTGTGTGCTCCTTCTACTGTCCCCCCCCCCGCCTCACACACTTCTTCGTCTTTGTCTGACATCTTCAACATCATCTTCGTCTGGCTGGCTGTACCAGGATGAAATGTGTGAAACACTGAACAACATGATAAATCGGTGACAGCATGTACACCCGAGGGCAATGCCATTATCATCATCTCTCTGCTGCCAAAAATTAGGCTACTCCCGTCTTCATCCATTTTCCCGCATTTTTCTTCTCCTGAGTTCCAGTAGGAGGCGGCATTTCTTCACTTGGTTGTACTCCAAAACGGCAACGTTTTTCTTTTGCTTCTATCGTGGAAAAAATGCAACGGTTTACAATGTCCGAAGTGACGCGAGCTCTCTTCGTACTTATTCACTCACATTCAGGAATCCTATCGCAAACATTTGATCAGATCTATTTAGCTTTCAAGGTTATCGCAGATTCCAACAGCATCATTAAATAAATCCTACAATGAATTTTCCCATAACAAAAAAAAGCTGCTCATACAGTTGACCCTTTGTTATAACCCCCATTAAACATCTACCCTTCCCCCCCCTCTCTCTCTCTCTCTCTCTCTCCCCCTCTCTCTCTCTCTCCCACCCTCTCTCTCTCTCTCTCTCTCTCTCTCTCTCTCTCTCTTCTCTCTCTCTCTCTCTCTCTCTCTCTCTCTCTCTCTCTCTCTCTCTCTCTCTCTCTCTCTCTCTCTCTCTCTCCCTTCCCTCCCTCTCTCTCTCCCTCCCCCCCTCTCTCTCTCTCTCTCTCTCTCTCTCCTCTCTCTCTGCTGTCTCCACCCTGTAATCTAGTGGGACCGTGGCTCTCATTTGGAGTGGTATATATAGCGGTAATTGTCAGGTCTGGGCACTGCATGTGTGCTTTTTCACAGGACTGCTCACGGAGAGGGCGATATATATATATATATATATAATATATATATATATATATATATATACATATATACGTGTGAGCACACCCCCTTATGCAGACACACACACCCACACACCACACACACACACACACACACACACACACACACACACACACACACACACACACACACACACACACACACAAACAAGTATAGCACACACCCCCACACACACATACACACACACATACACACCTATACAAACACACATCTCTATGTGTACACAGAAATGTAAGTAATCTTATTGTTTAATGATTTGCTTTAGTCACATTAAATGAAAATTGAACATACCTCCTTAATGGGGTTATTTTGGGGGGTGCTTAGCAGAATGGAGCGAATATGCAAAAATGTTAATTACTGCTGAATGGAATACGTCCCGTCGGTGGTTCAGCATGAGTCGCCCGGGAGACGGACGCTTCACCACACACGCACACACAGCACCACACACACACACACACACACCACCACACATACACACATACACACACAAATACCACACACCACACACACATACAACACACACACACACACACACACACACACACACACACATACACACAACACACACAAACACCACACACATACACATACACACAACACACACAAACACCACACACACATACACACACACACACAAATACCACACACCACACACACACACATACACACACACACACACACACACACACACAAACACACAACACACACACACAACACACACAAACACCACACACACACACACACATACACACAACATACACAAACACCACACACACACACACAAACACCACACACACACACACACACACACACACACACACAACACCACACACCACACACACATACACACACACACACACACAAACACAACACACACAAACACCACACACACACACACACACACACACACACACACACACACCACGGCGCGCTGTGCTGATATAAAGCTGTATATCGCTGGAGGATGACGGCCACAGCACTGCAGTCTGCTCAACACCATCACTGCCGTCCACTTACACCCGTCAAGTCATGGGTTTGAAATCTACGGTTCTGGCCTGTTTGCTATTCGGTCTGATGGTGCCTGTTCACACCCAGTAATACAATCCATCTGGGTTTTATGATTTTGTGTTTGTGTTTGTGAATATGTGTGTGTGTGTGTGTGTGTGTGTGTGTGTGTGTGTGTGTGTGTGTGTGTGTGTGTGTGTGTGTGTGTGTGTGTGTGTGTGTGTGTGTGTGTGTGTGTGTGTGTGTGTGTGTGTGTGTGTGTGTGTGTGTGTGTGTGTGTGTGTGTGGTGTGTGTGCGTGTATGTTTCAACATGTGTGTGTTTGTGTGTGTGTGCGTGTGTGTCTGTGTGTGAGAGAGTCAGACTGGATGTAATCTGGTAGCGTAGTGGACAGGGATCTGTCATTCAGGGGGTGCACACAGTCCCCATTGTGGAACTGTCTGTGATGCCCGGGTGGGGCTCCCAGGGGCCCCCCGAAAAAACACACCCGCTGCAAACAGGACGGGGCCCCTGTGAGGTAAAACGAGAACAGGCCGACCGAGTGTCTTTTATGAACGTCACCGGCTCGCCTCCATTAACTTGCTTATGTTGAAGTCGCCTCCGGCTGGTTGGTCCTCTATTGATAAGTCTCTGATGTCGGCTCTATAGACCCGGCTGGTTGATCCTCTATTGATAAGTCTCTGATGTCGGCTCTATAGACCCCGGCTGGTTTGGTCCTCTCTGATAAGTCTCTGATGTCGGCTCTATAGACCCGCGCTGGTTGATCCTCTATGATAAGTCTCTGATGTCGGCTCTTATAGACCGCCGGCTGGTTGATCCTCTTATTGATAAGTCTCTGATGTCGGCCTCTATAGACCGCGCTGGTTGGTCCTCGTATTGATAAGTCTCTCGTTGATGTCGGCTCTATAGACCCCGGCTGGGTTGATCATCTATTTGATAAGTCTCTTGATGTCGGCTCTATAGACCGGCTGCGGCTGTTGGTCTTCTATGATAAGTCTTTCTGATGTCGGCTCTATAGACCGGCTGGTGTTGGTCCTCTATTGTATAGTCTCTGATGGGCGGCTCTATAGCGGCTGGTTGGTCCTCTATTGATAAGTCTCTCTGATGTCGGCTCTATAGGACCGGCTGGTTGGTCCTCTATTTGATAAGTCTCTGATGTCGGCTCTATAGACCCGGCTGGTTGGTCATCTATTGATAAGTCTCTGATGGCGGCTCTATAGACCCGGCTGGTTGATCATCTATTTGATAAGTCTCTGATGTCGTGGCTCTATAGACCCGGCTGGTTGGTCCTCTATTGATAAGTCTCTTGATGTCGGCTTTATAGACCCGGCTGGTTGGTTCCTCTATTGATAAGTCTCTTGTTGTCGGCTCTATAGACCCGGCTGGGTTGGTCCTCTATTGATAAGTCTCTGATGTCGGCTCTATAGACCCGGCTTGGTTGATCATTCTATTGATAAGTCTCTGATGTCGGCTCTATAGGACCCGGCTGGTGTGGTCATTCTATTGATAAGTCTCTGATGTCGGCTCTATTATGACCCGGGCTGGTTTGGTCATCTATTGATAAGTCTCTGATGTCGGCTCTATAGACCCGGGTCTGGTTGGTCCTCTATTGATAAGTCTCTGATGTCGGCTCTATAGACCCGGCTGGTTGGTCATCTATTGATAAGTCTCTGATGTCGGCTCTATAGACCCGGCTGGTTGGTCATTTATTGATAAGTCTCTGATGTCGGCTCTATAGACCCGGCTGGTTGATCATCTATTGATAAGTCTCTGATGTCGGCTCTATAGACCCGGCTGGTTGGTCATCTATTGATAAGTCTCTGATGTCGGCTCTATAGACCCGGCTGGTTGGTCCTCTATTGATAAGTCTCTGATGTCGGCTCTATAGACCCGGCTGGTTGGTCCTCTATTGATAAGTCTCTGATGTCGGCTCTATAGACCCGGCTGGTTGGTCATCTATTGATAAGTCTCTGATGTCGGCTCTATAGACCCGGCTGGCAGTGAATCTTACCTTCATTGTGCTCGATGGCCGTGCATAATGTGCTGATGTGTGTGCTGTTTGTTTGTGTCTGCTCGAGTATCAAAGTGTTGAGTGAGTTTGTGTGTTTGTATTTGTGTGTGTGTTTGTGTGTGTAAGTGTAGGCCTGCCAAGTGTTGCTTCTATGTTTGCCCAGCAGTCGGTGAGCTCAGTGAACTCAGAGACCACAGCTCTACTGTAGACCTGTCCGTGGGATCCCGTTACATATGCACTACATTTTGATCTCCAGACATAAACTGTAAGTGCCGTCCCCCCCCACCCACCCACATCCCCCCAAAAATGTGATATACTTTCAGCATTAAATCCTGGATGGCTTGTGAATATTTTCCCTGCTCAAGATGACCCATAGATTTCTCCCCTCCTGTGGGTGAAGTATTTGCGTATGATTAAGTCACAGCAAAGCTAACAACTTGAAAGGGTTTTCTTTGGACAACCTGGCCGGTTTGGGAGAAACGCCTCTTAAATTAAATTGCCAGTAAACTGCTGGCCGACTAACACTCTCAAAAAAGTTAAGCTCTCAAAATACATTTGACGGCCATGGTTTGGACTATTGAGCTGAGTCCTATTAAAACTCCCTCCACCCCCCCTCAAAATGGGTTTATTTGTTTGTATCTTTCTCTACAGGTGCAAGGAAAAAAACCACCATCAGGTATATGTATTCAGGGTTTAATTAGCCCACCTCACGCATATACACACACACACGCACGCACACACACACACACACACGTACATATCAAATGTAGGACATAGCTTCAGATGAAGAGTGAGAAGGAGACAGGAAGCATGTCAGGAAGTAGTTTGTGTCAAAGTTTTATTAATTCACAGTAATGAATGAATGAATGAATGAATGATGAAGCCCAGTCGGTTAAGGCTTGCTCTTTTTTTACCGACTGTGCTTGCACCTCAACCAGCATTGACTGTTCCTTTTTCCCCAGGGTCACAATATCTGATGCTTTTAGTTTAAAAACACATGAATGGCTTCCATGCCTACGGCCAGCCTACAAACAGATCACCTTTGACGAGCTTTGTTCACTTCAAGAAATGAATCCGTCAGCTGCAAGCGTCACAAAGAAACGAAACCAGATCACATTATTGATCATGGAACTCTTGGAGGTATGATATATTATGTTCCCTGAGAGCAGATATTTCTGTGAATATAGATGTAGTACATGCAGACCCCGTCTTTAAGAGAGAGAGAGACACACACACACACAAACACACACTATGGGATGTGATGACAACAAACATAAGACCATAAGGCCAAACCGGCCACATATTAGCCAAAGACATATGCATCCCTGAAGCACAGATACCAATGCATTATTGAGATATTGCTAGTGTGATGATCCATTATATTAGTGTATAAGTGACTATGGATGGACTACAAAAAATTAAATAACACAGAACAATGACAATGGCACTCAACGGATGAAAGCAACTGTAAACAAGCACATAATAACAGAGATGTGTTAAGGGAAATACTATTCTGAACCTGTAGCCAAGAACTAGGATGAATTTCAGCCGTTTGTAACTAGTGGATCCCAGGGATTCTTAATGGTTTGAGCAGGAGGAAATCCCAGCAACACCCCCTAACCCTAACCCTTTGAAACCACAAATTGTCCCGTTCCCATTTAACTACCGAAGACAAGACACACACATCTAAAAATGAAAATATTATCTGGACCAGTTGAGGTCAAGCATAGTTGGTAGTCATAAATGCTTCGGTCAAAGGCTGAAAAAAATATAATTGTGATGTAACATATAATGGGCACAAAAAACAGTGCCACGGGCCATGGCTGAAGGAGCACAGACCTTTCTGCGCAGACAAACATGTTGTTCGCTTGTGGAACTGTAAATGCGGCATGCGGTCGGTTGCCTTGCGTACAGATGGTTAAAAAGCGTAACTTTACCCAAGTTCCTTTGTTTGGTGTCCTTCCTCTACTTTGTATCCTACTCCCTTAAGCCCTACTCTCTCCCTCACTCTTGGATTGTCCTCAATTGTACAACAAAGTCAAACTGTCAAACTGTGTGCTCTTCTTTGCCCCTGCTCGCATACGTTGCTATCCCCCCGTCGCACTGGCTCTATAGCGTGCAACGTAACCCTAACCCTAACATAGCTAATTAAAAGGCTTTTATATGCTCTAAAGCCTGGCAGCCTCCACCACATAGCACTGTGGCTTTTTCCAGCTCCCTTCAGATAAATCTAAAGGACGACAAGGAAAAGTTGGGAGTTTTAAGCCTTACAAAAATAAGCGATTTTGAGAGTTCCAAAAAGGAAACTTTTTAACAGACTTTTTGGAATCCTGTTGACTCTCCGTTAAAATCCTCCCAATAAAATGGTTCTGAATTTACATTATATAATACGTTAACCAAAAGTTATTTGTTACGAAATAAAGTCCTGAACAACGCTAAAATATTTGCTACAGCAGGTGTCTGCATATAGAAACCTGTGAATAAATTACATTACTATATAAATAATACATTGCAAATTAAAGCTATAAGCAACAAGTTCTGAATTTCACTTGCTCAAGTAAAAATCACATCGTAACATTTTGTGTCCACTAATGTGAATTTCATGCCTTAATTTTGTAAAGACAGGCTTTTGCGAAACATACTGTTTTCGATACTAATTTTACAGTTTTTTTGGGACACAAGAAGTTGCATTGAGTTTCTGCATTTTGATGAGACAAAGTTGATGTTATTATTCTAAACCCCAAAGATGAAATGATACTAAATTAATTAAATGATACCGAATCCAAAGATAAAATACCAATAAAAAGTTATTAAAATCATAACACAATGTTTAACTACAATTGAGTGAGGGTTAATAAAAACACCATACAGTATAAATGAGAAGTACAATTCAAATAATGTCATGAGTTCCAGCATCTATTGATCCTTAATACCATCGGTACCCTGTAAATTGGAGTAACTAACGATACTTCGCTACAGTACATCCATTATTATTTCTTTCTTTTCAGGTTTTCTTTTTTTCATGTTTCATTGTGTTTCACTAATAGTCTCCAAGGTAGGGCTGCTACAGTTAGTCTAAGGAATGATTCATAGTTAATCTGGAGTCGTTAAATAAAGAGTGTTCCGGGTGCGACATCACAGAAGGCGTTGTAGTTTGGATGCGTTACTTGTGACTTGAACCGGAGCCCAGATGAGGTCAGCAGCCCCGTTGGGCTCTGGCCGTTAACGTGCAGTTCAAGCAGAGACTGCGTCTCTGTGATGGTCTCACCCCTGGGGTGGCCAGTGTCCTCCACACCAGGGGTGGCCAGTGTCCTCCACACCCTTCAAGGAGATGGACCAGTGCCATTTGGTTTGAACAGGTTTCTTTCTTGTCGAGGACCTGAATCCATGTGACCTCGGCAGGCCCTGAGCAGTCTTTCTCTGCCCCCCCCACCACCCCACCTCTCCGGCTCACCTACACAAAGTTGTTGGTGATCTGCCTCTGGTGCTCAAACAGGTCCTCATTCTCAGCGCTGTATGCATCGCCTGGGGATGACAGGAGCACACAGAAACAGAGTCATGTACAAGAGGAGGGAACCCATGGGTGTATGAGTACATACAGTGTGTGTGTTTGTGTGTGTATACATATACAGTGTGTCATGTGTGATGTGTATACATACAGTGTGTGTGTTTGTGTGTGTATACATATACAGTGTGTCATGTGTGATGTGTATGTGTACATACAGTGTGTGTGTTTGTGTGTGTCTACGTATAAAGTGTGTGTGTGTGTGTGCGGCGTGCGTGTCTGCGTGAGCGTGCGTGCCTGTGCGAGCGTGCGAGCGTGTGCATGTATGTGTGTGTGTGTGAGCGTGCGTGTCTGTGTGTGTGTGTGAGCGTGCGTGTGTGTCTGTGTGTGTGAGCGTGAGCCTGCGTGTCTGTGTGAGCGTGCGTGTCTGTGTGTGTGTGTGAGCGTGCGTGCTTCTGTGTGTGTGTTAAACCTCCTCACCTGCGTGGCAGCCGTACATGTACGCCCTCTGGCCGTCGTACTTGCACCGGCACCTCATGGCGTTGTTCATGAAGTCGGACTCAGCCATGTCCAGAGCCGGGTTCACCTCCACCTGCCGAAACACCAGCATGGTGAGCTCAGCACCCCCAACCGTGTGTGTGTGTGGGTCTGTCTGTAGGTGTGTGTGGGTCTGTCTGTAGGTGTGTGTGTGGGTCTGTCTGTAGGTGTGTGTGTGTGGGTCTGTCTGTAGGTGAGTGTGTGGGTCTGTCTGTAGGTGTGTGTGTGTGTGGGTCTGTCTGTAGGTGTGTGTGTGTGGGTCTGTCTGTAGGTGTGTGTGTGTGTGGTGTTCTGTCTGTGTGGTGTGTGTGTGTGTGGGTCTGTCTGTAGGTGTGTGTGTGTGTGGGTCTGTCTGTATGTGTGTGTGTGTGTGTGTGTGGGTCTGTCTGTAGGTGTGTGTGTGTGGTGTGGTCTGTGTTGTTGTAGGTGTGTGTGTGTGTGTGTGGGTCTGTCTGTAGGTGTGTGTGGTGTGTGTGGGTCTGTCTGTAGGTGTGTGTGTGTGGGTCTGTCTGTAGGTGTGTGTGTGGGTCTGTCTGTAGGTGTGTGTGTGTGGTGTCTGTCTGTAGGTGTGTGTGTGTGGGTCTGTCTGTAGGTGTGTGTGTGTGGTGGGTCTGTCTGTAGGTGTGTGTGTGTGGTGGGTCTATCTGTAGGTGTGTGTGTATTTCGTCACCACACACATCATTTTTTGCTTCTCCATCAATGTCCTGTCAAGCTCAATTACAATAAGGTCATTTAGCTTCATTTAGCTTCATCCAAAGCGACTTACATCGGTTAATACACACATTGACACACCGACGGCAGAGCCAACCATGCAAGGCGACAGCCAGCTGGTCAGGAGCAGGTAGGGTTAGGTGTCTTGCTCAGGGACACATCAACACTGAGCTAGGAGGAAGCTGGGGATCGAACTAGCAACCATTCAGTTACAAGACAACTGCTCTTCCTCCTGAGCTAAGCCGACCCCTGAGCAGCTGAACTGCTGTTTACGGCCAGGTTGAGGGTTCAATTTCATCTGGCCCCACCCCCATGCTAAGAATGTCTGAATTCTAAGTATTGTAAATCACAGTATGACATGGTCTACCAAAGGGCACATTGTATTTATGAATATTCTAAGGATTTAGAAATGATGGTTCAACAGTTTGCATTCTCCCGCGTCCGAACCCAGCGCCAGTGCGCCACTTGAACTGAAAGATCAGTTGGATTTAAATTGTTATTTTAGAGCATGTGTTATTTAAAAAGGCTACTACTATACTTCTTGGCTGCTGTTGTTTTACAAGCCACCCCCTTCCATGTCCATAAAAAGATGGATGACTTTTCCATACAAAATTCCTTTTTGGAAAGATAAAGCTACATTATCTTCACACGTACATGAAAGGAAAAAAGCTGTTTAGGAGAAGTCTGCAGCTGGGCATATGAACATACTGGTGGTTGATATTTGCCCTTATCCGTAAGAAACATGATGTCAAACCCTTGGTTGTAACCTTTTGGAGTGCACCATATAAGTATTTTATAATGTGCCATGTGTAGAGACGCCTTAGAACATGACAGCTCCAGTTACATTGATCGTTAGCTGGGGTTTATGAACCCCAACTATAGCATAAATCATAGCAGTACCACAGCATGCAATTCTGTCAACAGAGAGGTGAGTTTCCCACGCATGCATGCACGCCCCACACACACACACACACACACACACACACACACACACACACACACACACACCCACACACACACACACACACACACACACACACACACACACACACACACACACACACACACACACACACACACACACACACACACACACACACACACACACACACACACACACACACACACACACACACACTCACACACAGGCAGGAGATAATAGGGTCTGATTAGGCTGAAAGTGATGGCTGGCACAAAAAGCTCCGTTATGCATAAGTGTGTTTTCGTGTCTGAAATGGGTTCCATTGCACTAATAGCCTGTTATTTACCGAGCAGCTTCGCAACTGCTGATACACGCATTCTGTTAATCTGGCCTGGTGATAATACTGAGAAGCCATTTACTCTAATAGCAACTCTGTAAACTGCTACACCCTGTTTAAGTACAGGTTACAAACAGCAACGGAGGGGCACGGCAGCGCAAACTACACTTTAAAAAATAAACCTTGAAAAACTAAAGAAGAAACACTTTTAGAAGAAGTTGGTTGGCTTTTTATTATTTGTCGGGCGGTAAATTACAGCGTCGGCCGCTGGTGGGACTGCATGAGGCAGTGGAATGTGAGACTTCGTGAGATAGTTTCTATAAAAAAACAGAGCAGGGCAGGAGAAATTCCCTGGTGGCAAATTAGCTGTTTCTAATGGCAGGGGAGGTGTGGGGGGGGGCGAGGTAAGAGTGTTAAAAAAGGGAGTGTGGTTCATTTGGGTAGTTGGTGTGTTTCTTCAGCCATGGGCTTCAGCATCCTTCTCCTGGGGGGAACGAGACATCCCTCACGTAAGCAGGAGAAGGGCAAGGCAAGGACAGAACGGGAAAGAAGGAGCAGAGAAAAATGTTGCGCTTGTTTTTCAATTTCTGCTGGTTAACTCTATGCGTCTGTCCCACGACGTGTTTATCTTCCTTCTGTTTCTGTAACTTCAGGTGTGTTTGTGACCCCACTCGACCTAAGTGCCTGACCGCTCCCTTGCGCAGCTCATGTCCCGTCTCCCTCTTGGTTCTAAACAGAGGCACCCAATATCAGGACCCCTACCTGATGCCAGCGGGGACCTCAGCGCCTCCCGAGCTCTGGCAGGTCAGCTCAACCTTATTTATTGATGTTTTATTTATATTTATTTTTGATTTATTGTCAGTCTTTCTGACTCATCTGCCCCCGACACACGCTGGAGGGGCCAGGAGGAAAAAGGAAAACAAACCATGACCAAAAACGAAGCAACAATACGACGTTACCGCAGAACAAGGAGCATTTGGAGCCAACAGACTCCTCCCTCCCTCTCCATGCTACTCGTGCTCTCTCTTTATCTACTTATTCTTCTCTCCACTGGTAGCTATTTATTTAGAACTGCCCCTGCACGCTGCATAGCTGTGGCAAGCTGCCACTTTACAATCATGCTCTGCATACTTACCAAGAGTTCAGAGGGGCCAGGGCCCTGAAAATAAAGCCATTAGTTGGTGAACGTGCAATTTGTTGGATTTGAGGGGTTGCAGGGTGGACTGGAGGAGGATATGTCCTTCACTCATCTCCAATATGAGCGAGGCGTAATAAGCAGAGGAGGGCGTTGGGTCGGACCTCTCTGCGGTTACAGTTTGTGTAAAGCAGGTCTGTTAGCGATCAGTCACTTACACTTTTACCCCCTTTCCCACAGCTGGGGTTTAATTGTAAACTACCACATGAAGAACCACCCGCCGCTTCCTGGGATCCCCCGTTTGAAGGGGGCCGATAGAGCGTGATGGGGGCCTTTGATGGCTTCTGGTCCTAGACCGATCCCATAAAGAGATGACGTGTTGACCCGGAGGGCGGTGATGGAGTGATGACAGAGGCCGATAGTAGGATGCAAGTGACCAGGGGAGGCCTGGACCGTTCCATGGTTGATTGATTCTGCATGCTCCATAGCCTCTAGAGCTCTTTGGGGTTCGACCAAAGGTGAACCCAAAGTGACACCTCAGCTGACCTGGAAGATGTAGTCCCCTGGCTTCACGTCCGTCACGTCCACCCACTGGCAGTCGATGTCGTGGCGGTAGGTGTCCCAGCAGCCCACCGAGATCCCCTGGTCACCCATGTTGTAGCAGGAGAAGCGCTTTTGCTGGCCTGTGGACGGGGCAACGGTGACAATGTTAAGGGCTCACTCTCTCACTCTACACCCCATAATAATGTTAAGGGCTCACTCTCTCACTCTACACCCCCTGATAATGTTTAGGGCTCACTCTCTCACTCTACACCCCTGGGATAATGTTAGGCTCACTCTCTCACTCTACACCCCCTGATAATGTTAAGGGCTCACTCTTCTCACTCTACCACCCCCTGATAATGTTAAGGTCTCACTCTCTCACTCTACACCCCTGATAATGTTAAGGACTCACTCTCTCACTCTACACCCCCTGATAATGTTAAGGGCTCACTCTCTCACTCTACACCCCCTGATAATGTTAAGGGCTCACTCTCTCACTCTACACCCCCTGATAATGTTAAGGGCTCACTCTCTCACTCTACACCCCTGATAATGTTAAGGTCTCACTCTCTCACTCTAAACCCCCTGATAATGTTAAGGGCTCACTCTCTCACTCTACACCCCTGATAATGTTAAGGGCTCACTCTCTCACTCTACACCCCTGATAATGTTAAGGGCTCACTCTCTCACCTCTACCACCCCTTGATAATGTTAAGGGCTCACTCTCTCACTCTACACTCCCTGATAATGTTAAGGACTCACTCTCTCACTCTACACCCCCTGATAATGTTAAGGGCTCACTCTCTCACTCTACACCCCCTGATAATGTTAAGGGCTCACTCTCTCACTCTACACCCCCTGATAATGTTAAGGGCTCACTCTCTCACTCTACACCCCCTGATAATGTTAAGGGCTCACTCTCTCACTCTACACCCCCTGATAATGTTAAGGGCTCACTCTCTCACTCTACACCCCCTGCTGTAGTTTATATTATCATTTGTGAAACAACACAGTTTTACTTCAAAAAGGTAATGATTATTGCTAACAGTTAAAGCGTAAATGTTCTTAGCTGGTACTGTTGGTTTGGAATGGGGTACCTTTAACTAGTGAACTGTTTTAAGGAGTCCAGTGAGGAGGGCCCCCAGGCTGTGGGGGGCTCCAGCCCAGTAAGGGGATCAGTGAGGAGGGTCCCAGGCTGGGGGGGGCTTACCTTCGGGGCAGTAGGTGTCCTCTAGGCAGAAGCTGGCCTTGTGCCCCTCGGCCACCCTGGTTCCGTTGAGGGTCAGCAGGTCGTAGTGTGTGAACACCTCGATGCTGTGGTAATGCCTAGGAACACACACAATTCCTTAAAGAAAAGTCTGCATGTGTGTGTGTGTGTGTGTGTGTGTGTGCCGGTAAATACCAGTGAATATTACAGCCCTAATGAAACACTGTCTCCCTGTGGCCGGCAGCCCATGGCCTCACTGCTGGGCCCGGGGCCGGGGTGCCACACGGTAACACCTCTCACACAGCCTTGTTTAAGGCCTGCTGGCTGGCTGCTGCTCAGGCCCCTGTTTACCCACGCCAAGTGAATGGTGTGCTTTGAACACACACAACACACACACACACACACACACACACACACACACACACACACACACACACACACACACAACACACACATCACACACCACACACACACACACACACACACGTGCCTCTAATGTGTTGTTGTAGGAGATTAAATGAGGCAGACCCAACGACCGCTTGCTTTACAACAGTCGGCCTGTAGCGGCCGGCTGCCGCACGTTTCCACACTCAGCACACAGTGATTCATCTAGAGGGACACACACACACACACACACACACACACACACACACACACACACACACACACACACACACACACACACACACACACACACACACACACACACACACAGCTAAACCAAGGGGGGCGGAGTCCTGGACCCCTGGTTGAGGGGTGGGGGGGTGCTGCCAGAGGGTACCCCATGCTGAGGGGGAGGGGGGGGGGTGCTGCCAGAGGGTACCCCATGCTGAGGGGGAGGTGGGGGGGTGCTCTGGGCCCAGGGCTGCAGCAGAGACGCTGTGCTTCAGTCTGGGTTTCACCCCCGTGAATGGGGGGTCGAACCCACCGCTGATATGACGTCGGAACGGTGTTGATGAAGTCACACACTTCACATTGGGCCCAGGGATGCTGCTCTGCCATTGCAATGCCCCCCCCCCCATACCCACCGCTCCTTGCATTGGGAACACACATAGGGACAGGAATACACACACACACATGTAGACGACACACACACACACACAGGGACAGATAGACACACAGACAGGCAGACAGACACACATCTAGAAATAGATGAAACCCAGGTATGTCTTTCATGTGAAACAGAGTGCTCTGCCATTACAATAACCCCCCCCTCCTCTCCCTCTTGAACTACTCACAAGAGCGCATGACTTGACAAAACCCACACAGCTGAAACCAGCCGAGCCCAGCCGCCCTGAGCCCTCACCTCCTGACTGCCGAGGACGCTGAATGCAGCGCTGGGGTGTGTATGAAGTGACGCTGGCCCACTACACCGCTCCACAGCCCGGGACCAGACCCAGCACCCCCAGAACCCCCAGGCTGACCCCAGGCTGACCCCCAAGACTGACCCCAGGACTGACCCCAGGACTGACCCCAGGACTGACCCCCAGAACCCCCAGGACTGACCCCCAAGACTGACCCCAAGACTGACCCCAGGACTGACCCCCAGAACTCCCAGGACTGACCCCCAAGACTGACCCCAAGGATGACCCAGGACTGACCCAGAGACCCCCAAGACTGACCCAAGATGACCCCAAGACTGACCCCTAGGACTGACCCAGACTGGCCCCAGGACTGACACCAGGACTGACCCCCAGAACCCCCAGGACTGACCCCCAAGACTGACCCCAAGACTGACCCCAGGACTGACCCCAGTCTGGGGGGCCTACCTGTGACACTGGTGCCAGGTCCAGCTCTCCCGGGTGGCCTTGGGCCTGAAGTCGGAGCGTCCCAGGTTCATGATGCGGGAGAGGAGAGCGCAGAGGCGGCGCTGTCGTCGTGGGCCAGGTCGATCAGCGCCGGCGGAGTGACGGACAGGCAGCTCTCCTCGTTGGCGCAGCTCAGCAGGTGCAGGGGTCTGTCCTCCAGGTAGGCCGTCTCCTGCACCAGCTGGGCGTCCAGGACCAGGTCCGGGGCCGCCTGCGAGGTAGAGCAGCGTCGGCCACTAGAGTACATATATATACGTCTATATATCTATATATATAGTCAAACCAACTCGACTCACTCTCTGAACAGGTGACGCCCGCTGCCTTAGTGCCGCCTCCTCGTGGACAGTGCAGCTGGGTGTTACGGCGACACTGCTGGATGGACAGCTCGGTGCCCACCCAGTGCTTCCCACTGAGCACCAGCTCGGCCGCAGTAGGGTCCCCGGTCCAGTACCAGGTGTCCTACGGGGTTAACGGAACTCATTTGTATGGTGTGTTTGCGTCACTAAGAAGGTTGTGACGCTACGTTTGGACTGATGTATGAATGACACCCAGGAGCTACCTGGTGGGCACTGGAGGCAAAGCCCAGCCCCAGCTGACGGCAGACCACCATGGCCTCGTTGATGCCCCAGCTCTCACTGCAGACGGACCCCCAGCGCTTCCGGCCGTCCACCTCCATCAACACCTCCAGGCGGCCCTCCCCTGGAAGTCGGCCCCCAGACAAGCGCACCTGAGAGAGGGTGGACACAGTGTGGATCAGACGGACGGCCAGGAGTAAAACAGGACGTCACGTCCTCCTCAGCATGTCACTGTGTGTTCAAACAGGGGGGGTTGGCTCTCAGAGCGGTCAGACGTGAACCCACCGTCTGCTCCGCAGCCGTCTTGGGAATGTTGCAGCGCACTGAAGAGTCCCGGTTGTGTTTGAACGTCCACAGGGGGACTTCCTGGTAGAAGCAGTCCAGGATGGATCTCTCCGTCCCAAGACACTGGACAGAGTTCATGTGGATGGGACCGGTACCTGAAGGGTCCAAGAGAGAGGACCAAACAATCCTCAACCATTGATCTACGCAGGTCTGCTTGAACTAGACACAAGGTTCACACCTGCTTGGGCCGAAACACAACATCTTCGCAGAGTGAGGCATTGGGAACACACAAACACACTAATCACCCACACACCTAAAACCAGACGTACACACACACACACACACACACACAGAGAAGACAGAAACACACATCTAGAAATAGATAAAACCCAGGTATGTCTTTTCATGTGAAAAAGAGCACCTTTACCAAAAAAGGCTACCTTTAACAATGACATGCTGTATCTATATCCTCACAGGGACGTACCCCCGCCAGCCAAGCAGATGGGACCATCGTGTTTGTGTCAACAACCAACATTTACCTCCATTCTGTTGCCTCTGAGCATTACCACAACCTTGGCGGGGAGTCCATTAAGGGACAGAGAGAGCAAATCACAACAGTATGAGTTTCCTCCTGCACGCACTGCAGCAAATCTTGTCTTTCCGAAAAAAGATGCAAGTGGAATAATTTATACTTATCGGAAAAAACAAAGTATCAAAGCTTCTAACTTTAAATGTGTGGAAATGGCCGTATAAAAACGGGCCATGGTATGTAAAGGAAAATAAATTCTAACTTCGAAATGTGATACCATCCAATCCAATGGAAAGCTAGCCGTGACGGGGCCTTGTTAGATGGTAGGGGAACAGACGGCAGATTGAGGGCTAGCCTGGAGTCTCTGAGTTGGTTGGTCAAGATTGAGGGCCTGGTCGTATGTTGGTCACAAATGCGTGGTCAACGCTAAGCATACCGACCAGAGAAGAACCACTTCGCCTCCGTCCGTACATAAAAACTGTGAGCTGGTGTTCAATAAACTCCCACTGTTACCCCTATCGAGGAAAACACGAGCGACCAATAAAGGATCCTTCAAAATGGTCACTGACCCGTTTTGGAACGCCCTTTTCTGGGGAACACCAGGCGGCGCTGAACAGAATCTGATAGAGTTACACACTTCATGTACGTATATGCACCGACACACGCACACACCACACAGTACGTTAACTAAAACATCACACTGCAGTTTCCTCAGGGTTAGAATTACACAGGGAGGCCAGAAAATACCCGCGGTTGGGCTACAAGAGCAAAGGGAATCAGGTGAATTTACCCCCTATAATTTCCTCACTGATTCTGAAATGTTGTACGGTGATTGGAATTAAAAGTTGGGTCGAGTGGAGGAGCCTTGGCGTGTTTAGAACTGTCCTCCACCTTCACTCCATACGAGTGTGATTTGAGCAGTGAAGAACGAACGTTCCAGCCTCTCCCATTAAAGTCTCCATGGTAGAGCAGGCAAGAGTAAGGAAGCAGAAGTTTAAGTACAGACTCTTGAATCGGGGTCTACATTTAAATCATCCCGAAC
The DNA here is from genome assembly GCA_900291075.1 of Melanogrammus aeglefinus. Taxonomy (NCBI): domain Eukaryota; kingdom Metazoa; phylum Chordata; class Actinopteri; order Gadiformes; family Gadidae; genus Melanogrammus; species Melanogrammus aeglefinus. Next base: position 2,333 of record OLKM01004617.1, on the reverse strand, counting down.
CGTCCTGATGACAGATCAACCAACAATGAGAAATGATTGAGAAAAATTGATGAAGTTGGCTAGAAAGCCATGAACGCGGTATGTTTTGTACTTTTGGAGAATAAGCATTCAACAGGCGGTTGTGGTTGGCCGGGAACCTCTGCCTCTTACTAAATTCAGGGTAGCACCTTAAATGCTCCGCTTGTAGTGTATTTTCCTTTTGCCATCTCCAGCCAATCCAATCTGTGAACCACTCAAATAGATTCCGTCCGTGTTGCAAGCCGCGAAGCGCCGGGAAAAACCTTGGTTTGTCTCATAGATCTCTTGTAAATCTAATGCAGCGTCACATTTCCTCCAAGTAGGCAGCAAGCAGGCAGTTAACGCAGCCCCCATCTGTTGGAGATGCTCATTGTGTTATCGGCGCACGGGTTCCAATGGTAACGTACCTGCTACTGCACCGTGTTTGTAATTTGACATGATGTGAACGTTAGAGGGCTCGTCTTCAGCGGCACCGAGCCAGAGTGCGCCTCTTGTCCCTTAGCGGGCAGATAAGGCAAGGAATGCGGTATTCTTCTCATTCAACACTCTGGTGCTTTTCCATCGTACTGGAGGTTTAGAGGACGACCTGCTCTGTCCCTGACCACTCCCCAGACCAAAACATGCACAATCGCCAGCGCTGAGGCCATGGCCAGGACCCAGTCCTTTGATCCGAAACGCGATGAGATTCGAAGATGGGGAACAGATAAGATAAATGTTGATGGGAGACGCAGGAGAAGGGGTACGCTGAATCATGGTGACGCTATGATTAGGACAACAAAGAATGCATTGAATAAAAGTCCTTGTAACTACATCAAAACATACACAGCTTTCTATTTTGTCTTTCCTGAGCAGGGATCATTCTGTCATCAGAGTCTAATTTGGGATCTTTCCGACACCATGTAGACTATGTTTTATGCGACAGCGTTGCCATTGAAATATATGTCAACGGTTAAAATGTCTAAGGGCAGAAGGTTATGACAGAACCACTGGATTCTTTGATGTTCAATGACCGGTGAGGGCATTACACAACTGTGCACAACTACATGTGTGCCGGCCATATGGATATGTACAGTTATGAGAAGACACGTATGAGCAACAACCTGACCGTTTCCCCATATATAACACCATAGGACAGGTAGCAGGGACGGTAAACCACTAGAATCTTCCACACCAGACCGCACATGTGAAAGGTATCCCATGGTGTTTTGGTTCTAAGAATTAGAGTTGTTCGAAGTAATACATCCATGCAACTGACCACACATACCAATGGACTAAACTAGCTCGTTCTTAGGTCCTAAAGCAGTGCCTCTGATCATTCTTTGGAGTCTCAATGGAGGGACAGTTCCCCAATGGCACTTCCAAGGCTGTTCTGTTTACCGCCATCGGAAAACCAGAAAAGCAAGGTATCGCAAAGTCCGGTAATCGATCTTATTAATAGCACAGAAAATATACAGCTCCTGTGTGTGATGTATTGACCAAACCAGCCACCATCATCTCACATTTCCACTCAAATCAGGAATGATTACCAGACTTAACCCCCCAGTCCTAGGTGGCAAAAAGAAGCCAGCCTTCTCTCTGCTGGGGGATGAAATGGCGCACTGCTCCGACTGCTTCAGCCGTCGTCCAAGGGTTTAGGTATTACGGTTAGGGACTTAGTTACTAGAGGTTGGGTTAGGGACTGTTTACATCTAGAGGTTTGGGTGCTGTTACTCTTAGAGGTTGGGTAGGGACTCTTACTCAGAAGGTGTTAGGGTTAGGGACTGTTACTAGAGGTGTAGGGTTGGGTTAGGGACTGTTACTCTAGAGGTTGGGTTAGGACTTATCTCTAGAGGGTTAAGGTTAGAGGACTGTACTCTAGAGTTAGGGTTAGGGACTGTTACTCTAGAGGTTGGTGTTAGGGTTAGGCGCTGTAATATAGAGGTTAGTTAAGTGACTGTTACTCTAGAGTTAGGGTTCAGTGACTGTTACTCTAGAGGTTAGGGTTAGGGACTGTTACCTTAGAGGTTAGGGTACTGACTGTTACTCTAGAGGTTAGGGTTAGGACTGTTACTCTAGAGTTTAAGGGTTAGTGACTGTTACTCTAGAGTTTTAGGTTTAGGTTAGTGAACTGTTACTCTAGAGGTTAGGTAAAGGGACTTGTTATTATAGAGGTTAGGGGCTTGTGCTCTGTGCTCTCGTGTATGGTGTGTGTGAGTGTGAGTGTGGTGTGGAGGTGTGTGTGTGTGTGTGTGTGTGTGTGTGTGTGTGATGTGTGTGGTGTTGTTGTGTGTGTGTGTGGTGTTGTTTCGGCAGCTGCTAGGTTAAGTGTGGTTGAA
>OLKM01004616.1:17500-21141 GCA_900291075.1 Melanogrammus aeglefinus | reverse complement strand
GAAAGAGAGATTTTGGGGAACATCTTAACGGCAGGAACCTCACTGAGGAAGAAAATGTGTTTATCCTGACATTGAATCCTGGACACATCCTAGCCTTTGCACTGGAAAGCAAGCAAAGTTCCTGCAATTGGATTTTCTCCCAGTCCAAAACTGACTTTTATTCATGATGACACGAAGCACCTCCTCATTGCTCACACATGCTCAAATGAGCTTCAGATCTTCGTTAACAGAAAGAATCTGGCAGATGACGATGAATTTGATTACAATTGTCTGGTGGCTCTCATGAATGGATCAATTTTTAGTGCTGTGTAGTCTCCAAAAAAAATGCTTGGACTACATTTGGAGCCCATAGCTTTTAATGGATGGACTTGCTTAGAATCTGGTGTAGCATGTTCTTTTGAGTTAAAACTGTTAAAACGTTGTTTCGCCTAAACTATGATCTGAACTATGTGCCATATAGTTTGGACAAGACAGTTTACTTGTGTTATTAATTTTTTGCTTTTGAGGTTGCACTCATCAGATTTCTTCCAGTTGTCAGTATTGTTCATTTTTGCAGTATTGCTGTTCTCAGGTGTGTTCAGTTTAGCTGTATCAGACTATTTTCATTTCATTTAATTATTTAAATGCAGTATTTCAAATAAGTGTCCAGTTCCTATAAATAGACCATTAAAACGATTAAAAGCCACTTGCAAAATAACTGCTTTTCTTGTCCAATATCAACAGGTGTGATAAAAGCTCATGGAAAAAAATGAATCAATGAGAGGAATTTCAAAAGAAAACATCTTTAATATTTTCATAAAGTTCACAGGTGTCAGTCATCTTACAAAGCAAGTTACAATTTGGTTGCTTCACTGTTCTGGCATGATATAAAGTTGTTTTCCAAAATCACTTATTCACAGGTTTGAGGGGATTAGAGAAGTACACATGGAGATCCTCTGTACAGTAGGTGGATATACTGAGTCACACACACAAGGGAATAAGCTGCAAGAATTCACAATTAAGCTGGAATCAGATTATTTTCTCAAAAAATGACTACCAATTGACTATCAAAATAGTTCAATTAATTCAATAGTTGATAACTAATCATCGCAGTTCTAAAATACAATAAGTAAATATACAATTGCATTTATAAAATTATATTTTGCTTGGCTGATTTACATATTTACAATTTTGTTAAATACAAATTCCTGTACTCGGTGATACAATGTTTTTCCCTTATTACCATCATTTTCAAGTGGGTTTACTATAACAACCAATTCTTGCAAGTCCTGCTGGTTAAGTGGGCAAAAGGAGTAATGTGCATGAGGAGTTGATACAGAGTCCACTGTTCTTTCCTCAGCTGCAGCTTCTGGGTAGTTTTAGTAACAGAAGATGTCTGTCTAGTGTAAAAAGCTGAACTGGGGTCCTGTTTCCTTCAGAGGAAATTGAATGATTGTTAAATGCAGATTTAAACTCATCTATTGTGCGATTGATCCTGGGAATGTACACATAATGAAGAGAAAATAAATCTGTATCATTGTCCACATTCAAAGCCTCCATTGACTCTAGTTCATAGAAAATGGGTGCAAACACATGACTGCAGTTTCTGTTCAAGTCCCGATTGAATCGTTCAATTCGCTGGTTATGTACAGAGCTTCCAGTCAACACAGAATTTTCACCTCTGTGCATGCTCATGTCTTCCCAAACCTGGACATTCTCTCCCTCCATGATCAGTTCTAATATGAAGGGGCCGGCCATGTTTGCTGATGGCTGAACTGAAGTGGTTCATGACAGTTTCAGCCGATTGTGTTGTTGGAACACACTGGAGAAACGTTTAAACATTCTACTGTAACCATCCATTGCCCATTACAACTAATTCCATCTTATCAGTTTATGATTTCATCCATGTGCCATATATATAGTTTGGAACAAGGGCAGTGTATCTACTCGTCTTTGTATAGTTGTTATTCTCCTGGACTCAACACCAGCACCATCAACCCGTTGAACGGAGTCTCTGAGACGACGTCGCTGCACCACAATGTTTCTGGCACGCAAATGTCCATTAAGCATAACTTCTCCTACATGTGGATGTTCTGCTTTTATCTCACATATAGTTGCATCCAACTCCTCATCAGAAATGTCACAAAATTTTGTGCGTCTTATGTTATATACCCGCATGAGCTTGTATAATGTGGGTCTGGAGATCCGCAGGATTGAAGCTACTTCAGAAAGTGTTGTACCTAGCAGCAGAAAACCCTCAATTTCTTCTTTGGAGATTAAAGTATGTTCACCCTAAAAAAACAAAAAAGAGGAAAAAACAGATGACATTCACTGATATAACGTTTTTTTTTGGCCATGCATAGGATGTAATCATATTCCACACAAGTTACTACATATCACATTACAATTTACATATTCCTACTTACAGCTGCAACGATTAATTGATTAGTTGACAACAATTAAACTAATTTCCAACTATTTTGATAATTGATTAATCGGTTTGAGTAAAAATTATCTTATTCCAGTATCTCAAATAATATTAACACCAACCTTTATTTATAATATTTAGTGGTTTCTTTAGTCCCCTTTGACAGTAAACTAAATATCCTTAGGTTGTGGGCAGAACAAGACGAGTATGTCATCTTGAACTTTGGGAAACACATCAACATTTTATCATTTTATGGACCAAACAACAAATTGATTAATCGAGAAAATCACCAGCAGTTGAATCAATTATGAAACCAATTGTTAGTTGTAGCCCTAATCCTCAAATTACCAATGTTGAACTTCAATATTAACCAGTTATTTTATATCAATAGTTTTATTCTTCTCAGGGTAACATAAACGTTATCCAGCCATTATATCACAACTTACTGATCTCAGTGATGTGACGGTGGTGGACAAAGTTGGAAGTGCCTGAGGCACTGGGCACCGCTGGTGTTGAACAACCTGAAAACAAGAGCCCGCGCATTTTAGATGTCAGATATAGCGGTAAAGTACGTTTAATTATACACAGGTTAACCACAGCACAAGGCCTTCATAGAGTAAGTGGTCGGTTTTGTCACTGGTAACCTCTAAGTCAACTAGGCTACAGAAAGTCCTTACAGTGGAGTGGATAACAAAACTTCAGCTAGCATATGTCACACAGCTAACTGGCTGGGTAAGCTAACAGCGGCTAACCCCTCGTCCAGTAGGCATAATGTAAAAGAAAGAAATGAATGAAAACAACTTAACTTACCGTTGCTGTTGCTGTGGACTGGACCGGTGGAGGTACACCCTGGAGTGCAGCCCGTACAGCTGCAACAACCACCCGTTCGATGTCTAGGATTCCCAGAGAACCGGCCATGGTTTGTCGTGGCGATCTTCGCCGCGCAATTTGAAGCAACTGCAGTGGGCGTGGTTTCCTTGGGGATTTGAATATTTTCTAAATATTTAGCTTTACACTTGGCGACACATTTAGAGCTAACATTTAGATTTAACATTTAACATTTAGATTTAACATTTAACATTTAGATTTAACATTTAACATTTAGATTTAGATTTAACATTTAGATTTAGATTTAACATTTAGATTTAACATTTAACATTTAGATATAGATTTAACATTTACATTTAACATTTAACATTTATATATATACATATAACATTTAGATTTAGATTTA